>JAGFMF010011712.1:10638158-10701646 GCA_019455555.1 Galemys pyrenaicus | reverse complement strand
CTCAGCAGTGTAGTCCACTCTATCTGCCTGTTCTGCTCCCCACTCTGTCTCTGGTGAGTCCTCTCACCACCCTGGACTCTGGCCTGTACCCCAGCTCTTGTATGTATAAATAAATAAATCTTTAAAAAAAAAAAAAAAAGAAAGCCCTGTCTTTTCCCACTTATAACACAAACCCTCCATAAAATTTTGGTTTTTTTTTTTCTTCAGTATGGAAATGTAATGAGTTTGTTTCTGTTTTTATTAATATTTTTCTGTAAAATAGGAAAGCTTGCCAAACTGACTATTAAACCTAAGAATATGGACAAAACTTGAAAAATTAGAGTCTGGGGGTAATGGGGAAAAAGGCTCAATTTATTTCACTCTAGAACAAAGTTCAGTGACAACACTTCTCAAATGGAAAGGAGCTATTAAATATTTAAGGATTAGAAATAATAGTGATTTTTTGCAGTTCCAGAATGCACCATTTTCACTGCCAGAACCATGAGCACCTAGTACCTGTAAATTAAGAAGCAAAGCAGATTATACCACAGGGGAAAATAGCATTATTATATCTAAGAGTATATTTATGGCATTTGTGTCTGTGTGTGATTCAGGACATACAGTATAGTATCCCTTGTACTTTGGTTTCTGTTACTGCGACTATGGTTTGAAAATATGACATACAGGGGGGGTGGGGGGAGAGAATCAGAGAATCACTTTTATTACAGTATATTGTAATTGTTCTACTTTGCTATAAATATTGCTGTTAATCTCTTACTGTGCCTAATTTAAAACAAACTTTTTCATAGGTGTGTATGTATGTATAGGGAAAAATATGGTATATATAAGTACTATCTGTGGTTCTCAATATTCACTGGGGGTCTTAGAATGCAGATAATAGGGTAGGAGCTATGTATATGTATGTGCATATAAATATAAATATAAATATGCACATACATATATTTTACATATATACATATACATGCGATTGCACTATTTGTCATAAGAAAAGACCCTAGAAAGAAACAATTTACATGTGTATCAATTGAGAATGGAATAATAAATCATGGTTTTGTGGAACAGTCTTTCAAAAAAAATGAAGATCTTTAAAAAATGAATATCTTTTCTGTGCTAAGAATATACCTCAAGATATAAAATTGAGTAAAAAGAGAAAAAAACTTCTGAACAGCATGCACAATCCCATTTATATATTAAATGGAGATACACACAGACACACATACTAGTGAATTATAACTTTTATTTTAGAAGGATATATAAAAAAATCTCTTGTTAGTAGTTAAGTTTGAAGAATAGTAGGATTTGGAGGAGCAAGAAATTTATTTCTCATTTTATTTCCAAACTTCATGGGATTTTTGCTAAGGTATGTAATCATTTTTGCCATTTAAAGATGTTAAGGTTTATCCAGGAGGTAGAAATTATATTTGTCCTATATACTTTTAGCACTTGAAAAATATTTTTTAAAAGCAGTATTTGTTACATAGAGTGGCAACTGACAGCCTTTTAAGCAATGTGAAGTCGTAAGAAATTTTTACTTTTTCTTGCTTTTTGTTCTACAGTTAATAATGAAGTCAAGTGGAACCTAGTGTCATCCTCAACCCTCTAGTCAGTGCCATTCCCCCCACTGCCTGCTGTCAAGGGAAACTCAGCACAGGCTGCTCTTTCACAGTGTGAGTTGACATATGTATTTAACCACCACAGTTGCATTAATAATTTCAAGTCCTGATAGTGCACAAAGTTGAACAGGTCTAATAGCCAGTTGTCTGATAATTGAAAACAGCAGGGCTTATAGTTCAGGGTTTAAATCTTCTAGGGGGCTTCAAATTCTATAATCACGAGAGCCCAGATTTCTGGGCTGTGACCTATACTACATAGAAGAAACCAGAGAAGGAATAAAGAGAGCAATGAAACATCCAGTGTGGACTGTATCGTTGCATTTGGTGTCTGATTTCTGTTTTATGTAGCTATTACGTCTCCAGTGAGTATACAAGGGCAACATTCATAAATACATAAACACTTACTTTAAATCACATTGTGAGGGCCTTCCTGGTGGTGCAGTGAGTTAAGCAACGCACTATGAAGCAAACTGCAGCCAATGCAGCAAGAGTTTGATCCCTGCCTCCAGTCAGGGAGGGGACCCAAATGGCGTAAGCAGACCTCTCCTGCCTCGCCCGCTGCTGCCCTCAGCAGTGTATTTCAGTCTATCTGCCTGTTTTGCTCCCCGCTCTGTCTCTGGTGAATCCTCTCACTGCCCTGGATTCTGGCATGTAGCCCAGATCTTGTATGTATAAATAAATAAATCTTAAAAAAAATCACATTGTGAAACATGAGGGGGGAATATCACTATTACCTTTAACTTAGAGACTTATGATTTAGATGACGTTGGAATTGCCTTCTTTGGATTTATTCATGGAATCAGTATTGGGAGAGAGATTAACCCTAAATCCACTCATACTAAATCAAAGGAGGGAACAATTGACTCCCTAATCAGGGAAGTGTGACAGTAGATGCAGATATGGCTAGATGACCAAATCAAGTCACTCAAACAACATTGACTTTATCACCTTATTTCTATTCTACTTTGCATGTTGGTGAATTTTCTACTGCTGCAGACTTGCATTTTTTCTGTGTAACAAAATAGATGGGCTCTCAGAAACTGTGAGTTCATAGAATTTTATTTGTCTGTCTGATAGAGTAGGGATAGTGTTTCCCCCAGTGTCCAGTATAAAGTAGTCTGAGGACTCCTGTCGGCCTCTCAGGGATCGTGTATCTTTTTCATAGCTGATCATGGGTCCAGGAGGCAGACAGTGCTGGGACTGACCTGGATCAGTTCACCTATCCACTTCTGAACCTGGGGCTGGCTAGTCTTTCAGGGCATATCATTATTGGCAGCCCAAAAAAAAATCTCTCCCAAGGAGGTGAAAATAAACCTAATAGAAAGAATTTTGGACTTGAAAAATCTACAGCTTTTGTAAAAACCGTGGGTGGCATAAAAAGTCATTTCTCCTTCTTGTTTACCCTAATGGTAACTGTAGCCCATCCTACTATGTGTACAAGTGAACTGAAGAAGAGATGAAGATGGAGTTTGGACAATGTAGTTTTCAAATATCTTTCCTTTATGGAAGAAATTCTTAAATCTAATTGCTTCTCCTAAAATTTTTCTTTCATATTTTATAAAAAATGTTGAGAAGTTTCAAAGTTGTAATCAAACAGAGAAAGAGAAATACTATATGATAGCACTTACATGTGGAATCAAAAAAAGCCAAAATCGAAGAAACAGAAATTAGAATGGTGATTGCCAAGTGTCTGGGGAAGGGGTTTAGGGAGATGTTGGTCAAAGAGCACAAACTTCCAGTTATGAGATAAATAAACTCTGGGTATAAGGTATAGCTGAGTGGTTATGGTTAGCAGCCACTGTATTATTTACTTAAAAGTTCTAAGAGAATAGATCTCAGTGCAAAAAACAAATAATAAACCATGTGAGGTAATGGAGGTGAACACTCACACTACTGTGGTAACGTTTCACAGTGTATGTGTATACTCTGCATACCTTAAACTTACACAAGTTTATATGTCAATTATGTCTCAATAAAGCTGTGGGGGGGGGGAGAAAAAGAATCAGAATAACTTAATCATGAATATAGTGTTTATGTCTTAATGATACATACTTTTATTACTCTACACAGTGGGAGAAATCCCTAAGCTTAGATTAGCAAACCCCAGCGGGAGAATTGGCTTTTAGGACCAATAACAATGTAATGCAGGGACCCCCATTATTTTATGTTACAGTATTGGCTAATGATGATGTGGAGATACATGAAAAGTCTGTATGCTATTGGAAAAATGATTGCAATTATGTAAGTACTGGGTTATTTCTGAATGAGACTTTGTAATAGCAATTTAACTAATGAACTCCTGGAACTGTAGGATAATTTTTACTTCCAAAATTGTTTCAAGTTTCACTTGAACTTGGAGGCTCTGATCTACAAAAGTTCCAAGTAATTTCTCAATTTCATGTCCTCTATATGGCTTCAAAGTGTAGTTTAGATAATAAATTGAAGACTATCAGAGCTGTAGAATCATTAGTTTTACAAATATATCATCAGAAGTTTATTTCATATTTCTTCTAAAAATTGTATTTGAGTCCATGAAGAAACAGTGTGTTCAGGCATTACTAACTATGTTGAGAAGAGCCACAGGACTGTATAGAGGTACAATTATAAGAGTTTGGGATTGGTATTCCAAGCCTTGATTGACTTTACTATGTGGCAAGTTTCTTAGGCAGTTTCTTTATTTTTCTGAGCATCAATTTTTTTTTCTAATTAACTTTAGATATTACTTATTTGATAGTGTTTTGCAAATGCTAATGAGATGACAA
The DNA here is from genome assembly GCA_019455555.1 of Galemys pyrenaicus. Lineage (NCBI taxonomy): Eukaryota > Metazoa > Chordata > Mammalia > Eulipotyphla > Talpidae > Galemys > Galemys pyrenaicus. The sequence continues at coordinate 10,697,271 of JAGFMF010011712.1, read as the reverse complement.
TGGTAAAGGACTTATACCCAGATCAAGTGTCTAGTTAAGTATGTGTGAGGTCTAACTTCTTGTTACTTTTGACTATTACACATTTTTACTACTATGGCGGGGGGTGGGGGTGGGATCTGTCATGATCTATGCAAGTTTGTACGTCCCCTTTACTGATTTTCAGTGCTCTATACTTATAGACCCAACTGTGTGAGCCCAATACTGTCTAACATCACATAGTTTTAGGGTTTTTTTTTCCTTGCTTAATAAGGTGACTATTTTAAGAATTCTTCAAGTCTCATTGGGTGCCATCTAAACTTATTTTTTTCTACATTTGACCTGAAGTTGCAAAGATATTGTCCATTATGTCTCTGGGCTATACCTGCTCACTCCTCACATGGGAAATTTCTATCAGAGTTTGGTTCAAGGAAAAGCTTTATCTCCCCTGGGAAAGTAGTGGGTTTCCTCTTCTCAGATCAAAATGACTTATGTGACTTGTCACATTTTCCTTTTAGTCTTTGTCAGAACTACTAGAGTTGGACTTGTCACTGTTACAACCCCTTGACTCATTGTTATAGTTTGAATATTTACTTTTCTCCTATTTTCCATTTAAAATTATGGTTTATTAATTTCTTTTGTCTTTCCTATACCATGTGCCTTGCAATCTTTCAAAAAGAGGTGAAGAGAAGTTGAATGTACATATATTTGTGTATAATCTTTATGTAGAAAAAGTACTTTTGTTTGAAAGTTTGACACCCAATTTAAGTTTTGATACTAGAAAAGTCTTTAACACAATTAGTTCTTTCTCCTCTGTTCATTTCCTTTACCCATTTGTTTAAAAAATATTTCTCGGTGCCCAATATACTGAATTTTTAGGTGTAGAATACTCTATGAAAATGAATTAAATTGTCATTGGTGAACCTATGTCCTCCTAGAGGTTAAGAGTGCTTGAGATAAAAAGACTAAACCTAAGGGCATCAGAGTTGCTTTCCATTAGAAATATTGAAATTTGAATGTCATGCTGTTAATTCTGATATAGAATGATGGTTGAAGAAAAGTCTGACTTATTTTCCTGACACTGAATCTGATGGGACTCCACAAGTTTTCCCACAGCTTCAGGTGAAATTGGTTTTGTGTTTGTTATCTCGGTGTCTTTTCTACAAGAGCTACAAATAAGATGTGAGTAAAGAGAATGAATTTTGTTTTAGCACATCCCTGACAATGCTCTTAAAGATAGAGAGAAAATATGGCTCCAAAGCCCTGGTTGTTGATTTCCATTTTCTTGTCATTTTCTTCTATGCTTTCAGGATATTTCTCAGGACAACTTAACTATCCTTTCTTAGTGTTGTCATATTTTCCTCTTGTGGTTCTTTAAGGGAACAAGAAGTCTTTTACCCTATTTCAGGAAGAGATACATTACATTGTTAACCATGATGATTTTATTCATAAGCAGCATTGCCTCAGTAGAGCCTGTATCACTCCCAGGATAAATTTCCTGTGTGAAGGGCCAGCAGGTCATGGACCTTCTTTGTGGATGTTTCTTTTCATTTCAGAGAATGCTTTTTTACAATAATGAAGCAGTTATTTTATGTAGGAAAGTAGTACTCTGTGTTAGGGATAAGGGTGCTCATTTGGATTTATTTTCTCAATGCCTATTAAATTACTCTTGTGAGTTTTATGCCATGTTGGGAACTGATGACTAGAACTGTGATATTTTCTACCTTAAAACTGTTGCAAAGTCTGGAAGTAAGAATGTAAGATAGCTTGTAGGTATATAATATATGTTAATTTTCTCTCAAACTTTGATTCTAAGAACAAACACTAGCGTGTTTATGAATTTGGTGTGGAACGCATTACTGAAGGTGGTGTGACCAGCAGTCCCAGTTTTAGCTCTGCAAATATTGAGACCCAAGAAACCCTTTTGTCTCAGGAAGTTTAGGACACTGATTTATGCTCACTTTGAAGCCAGACAAACACTATACCATAATATGAATATAATGTGGTTTGAACCCTAACGTCTTAATTTTCAGTAAGAATATCTTAAACCTAGCACTGTATTTGAAAGAAATGGTACCTATTTATTAGCTTAAGTAAAGAGGCTTAATTTGAGGTATCTATAGCAACTGGTCCCCAGGAAAAGTAAAACTCAGGGTGACTCTGGGGATCTCAATAGGTCAAGCTCAAGGAATTTTGTCTAGTATTCTGCCGTTAGTATGAGTGAGCTCCCGTATCCCTCAGCCCTTCTGACACTGACTTCAGAATTTTGAGAACAAGAACCACAGTGGTTCAACAATATTATGGGTTGCTTCCTCTTAGAGCTTCTGTACAAACCTGGTCCATTCAGCAGTGACCCAGGGTTCGATAGTGATCACTGCAATTGACTGTCTACCACCCATCCTACTACAGCCGATCAAAGTGATTTCATTCCCTTTGCCATGGTTGGCTTAGGAAGGAGCATGTTACCTAATTCTGGCTAATGGGAACAGGAAGAAACCTGGAGAACTTCTGAGAATGGCTCATAAATCCTCAAAATCAGACTCAGTTTCTTCTGCATGCTATGTGTGTTGCCTGCAGCGCTCACAAACATCTTCTAGTGACCCAAGGGTGAGGACAACACAAGAAGGGCAGATCAGAGAGACAGCAAAATCCTGAGTCTTTGATGACATGCTGGAGTCAGTGAGTCAACCCAGAGTATGCCCTACTTCTGAGCTTCCTATAGTTAGAGAGTTAAATAGATCTGTTCATTGCCTTAACCATTTGAGAAATGCATAGTGTAAGCTGTATCCTAGGGTATATAGTGCACTCAAGGGTAATAATAATGCATCATCATCATCATCACACACCCTGAAAAACACCAACTGAATCAGAGTTAGTAGAGTGGTCAGTTAGTGCTCCTGTAGGCATAATATTTTCTTTAAGAAAGCCTGAGAGGAAAGAAATGAGCATGCCTTCTACAAGGGTAAACTAGAAATACACTGCAACTTCTTTTTGTTTGAATCTCTGCCTTAATATCTTGGTTTCTGTTTTGAATGCATGCTCCTAGCTTAAAAAGAATACATGGTCCCACATCCTCTTCCTCACAAATGCTTTGAGTCTACTCAGTCTAAGAGCCTCACTAAGCAACAAATGAACCTTGTTATCTATTAGTTGCCAGGAAGAAGGACCTCAAAATAGCATCGTCAGGATAGTTAGACATCTAATATTGACTGAATTATAATTAACTGTATTCAGGAAACTAACTTATCTGGTTACCCTGGATACTCTTTAGAAGAATTTCACTTTGGAATGTGTACAAGGAAATTTCATTGCTCGATGATAAATATTTTCTAGGTGCTAATATTTTATATATGTGTATTTGTTATTTACATTTATATGGGCATATATGACATATCACACACACATAATGATCAAGCTAGACATTTGATAACATCTATTTTTATAATCACTCAGACTTTCAGATATAACCATATTTGTGTCATTGATCTCTGTTGATTTATCTGTGAGTTAGACTAGGAGAATCTTGGACTTTCAGTGGGAAAAAGGAGACTCGGGGGGAGGAGGGGATGTATTTTTCCTTAAATATATTTGAGGTGTGTGTCTTGCGCAACTGCATAGTTTCCTACCTACACGAGGTCTTCTTGAGTATATGTTCCTTTTCTAATTCTGTTTTATTTTCATAATGGCATGCTAAAAATCAACTTTGCCTGAGCTATAACATCCACCAGTATTCTGGGTTTTCCTCCTCTTTCTTTTAATACTGATCTAATAGCTAGAAATTTCAGTTGATTTACTAGTGAACTACATATTTTACTGATTATGGGGGTTATGTGATATGCTTGATGTGAGCTAATTTGCATAATTTCCTGATTAAGCTACATATTAGCCTTTTGACCTTTGCACGTCTTCAAAGATAGAGAATAATTAGCTGTACAATTTGATAGAAAGTATTCACATCTAGTTTTTTTCTTTTACCTCAACTGACACTTATGGTAATATAGGGATTCCTTCCCCTAGCCTTCCCACCCGGCCCCCCCGCCCCCATCCCCAGGATGAATACAAACAAGCTACTTTCATTTAGGTAGGACCTGCCACATTAAGTGCTGTATATATATTTTAAAAAAACTGCTACTTCTCGTTTAAAGTAAAAAAAAAAATTCAAGGCATCTGCTAATAGAGGATAGCAATTTCATAGCTTTGATAGTTTCTTTGCTTTAACACTTAGAAGGACACAAAAAGGGTGATACTATTTGCAAACAAACATGAGTTTTGTAGGTAACACTCAAATGAATATGTAGTGCAGTGCCTGGTTAGATGAGGATTTGAAATGTTTTTTCTGGAAGGAATGCGTTTTAACTATTCAAGTCACTTCTCTGATTAGATGGACAAAAGCTACCTCAAAATAGCTTTGTCCTGAGGATACTTATCCTGGAGGAGAGGAATAACATGACCTTTTTTGGATGACTTGACAGAGGCTGAAGAGATTTTAAGCTGGGATCCTGTGTTTTCAAGGCTTGCTGTTATTAGAAGCTCTCTGGTGGATTATGTTGGCTCTGGGATGATGTCACGCTCCTTTCCCAGCCAGAAGGAAACTCATCATGAAGAAAAGAGGTTTTCAACTGGCATTGAAATTTCAACATCAGGATTTATAGACGTGGGTGACAGGCTTGATATTAACCAAAGTTTCACTGTACATACCTACCTTAGCACTGCTTTAGGAATAGAGACTGTCTCACTGCTGCTAAAGAACATAGACCTTGGAAGTCAGAAGGTTAATCTTGAGGGAACAGAATCTCTTACTCTTGGTAAACCAGCTGGTTTGTGCAAGAATCTGAGCCAGCGCTGCAGGCATAAAACAGTGGGCAAGGGTTTTTGATCTGTGTGAACTTTCAGTAGCAATTTTGTTTGGTGACTGCAAGAGCTGTATCAGTTGAATAATCATAGTCGCTAGTGGGCTGAGTAGAATTTCTAACTTTCTCAAAGGGAGGCATTTACCAAAAGGATTTTTAATAAATTTCCTAGGCTCTTAACAACTTGGGTTGGGGTTGGGGGAGGGGTGGTGGTAAAAGGAAATCTGTGAAGGGGGGAAGCTTTTGCTAATCTGTCACTTTGGAGTAGGTGGTGGGTGCTAGAGATGGATATTTTTAAATTTGGAAAATGAAATAAATGCAGTGGGATAATTTGATTACATATGTAATATTAGTCAACATCAAGATGTTTGCAAGTGGATTGACTGTGACTGCTTGAAATCACAATATGGTTGTGGATTTTGGCACCAGGAACATTCCGGTTAAGCATCCCTTGCGTTTCACTTGGTGAAGTAATTATTTGGGTCTTTCGGTGGTTAATGAGAGAGATATCATTTCAAATTAATCTGTTACCACTTGACCAAGTCTGCAAATCTTGAGTTAGGCTTCTTATTTATTAGAGAAAGTCTAGTTATAGTTTAAATATGAGACTGCTCCATAATTTTGCGGTTCCTCATCAGCCAGGCGAAAAGAAGGAAGTTGATATTTTTTTCTTTTTTTTCGAAACTACCTTAAACCACTTCAGCCTGGCATTTTTCTGTTCCTTTTTTTCCCCTTAAATTCTTTTCTACACATAAAAATAGTTTTCTTAGGCTGTAGGTGGGGCTGTATTTGTTTTTTTCAGCCAAAGTAGCTCAACATAGGGCTTTAGGCTGGAGATTTTGTTTGCTCTGTTTCCAACAGTCCAGTAGACATTATTATTTTTTTTTCCCAGTAAAGCTCCCCAGGGGCATGCTGCTAGTGGTTCACCAGAGCATAAGGACTGGTCTCTTTAATAATATGTCCTAGAGCACATTTCCCTTTTGCATTTCAGAAACTGCATGCAATATTTTAAACAGCATCTGTAGGTCAGTGAAAAGTGATCAGACTTTTCTGCCTTCCTGCCATTGGTGTCGATGATGGACACCTGCGGTCCTCCACGCATGCCTGATGGCGGGCACCTCAAGAAGGATGTGGGCATGCGCAAGTGGGCACACCTGGACTGAGACATGCGGCGTATAGGGTGGCATCATGAGGACGCCAGCAGAGAGCAGAGAAAGAGAACAGAAAAGGGGAGAGAGAGGCAGCAGCAGAAGCAGCCCAGAGAGGGAAGATGCGCTGGGGGCTAGGAGGCCTGCCAGCTTCCTGGCCCCCTGGCATTGCTGCCTGCCATGTACCTGGTTGCCTGTGATATAATGAAGCAATAAAAGCATAAAAAGTCACTGAGGGCTCCAGGACTACTCCTTTACCCGTCTGCTTGGAATCATCAAGAACCTGCTCTGTGCCCCTGCTGGCACTACAGCATCCAATGACCATACAAAGCAGGAGCAATAAATCTGGTATTGCCTGCACAAAGCCTGGCACATAGCAGATACACAATAAATGCCTGCTGAAGAAACAAACAAGTAGATGTTTATTAAGAAAATACAATCTATTTTGAAGGAAAGAGACCAATTAGCAATAGTAAGTCACTGTCATATTTGCTAACTTATAAAGAAGCTGCATAAAATCCCAAGGAACAACTGTTTAAAGAATTGTAATTAGTGATGCGTAGGAGTGCCCATGACCTCTGATTGATGAATGGAAGTAAAACAACCCACAGATGCTTATCACAGTCTTTTCTCAGCATCAGGATTTTACCCCTTTACATTTTTAGTAAATTTTCAGGACTTGTAAGGCAATGGTAAGCAGCAATCTGAAACTTTTGTTGTACTTTATGCAACCCCTATCTGAAGGATTTAAATCCAAAGTGTTTCAGTAAGTCCTGAAGAACTCCAAATCACTTTGTACAAATTAATCATAACCACTTTCATGACATATGAAAGAAAGGGTGGAAATAGGATTCTCAAACTACCATTAATCATGAACACAGCAACTTTAGTTACAACAATAACCTGTACAAGTTATTAGTGCCCTCAAAATAAGTTTACACTCTATTGGCATATCACCAGCTCTGTATAGAACAGGTGTAGCTAAACTTTCTCCATAAAGAGTAACCTTCACCACGAATAAAAGGCACCCAACTCAGGTACTGATGTTAAAATACTGTTTAGTGGACCAGCTGCACTGGAATCAGGACTATTGATTTCCAGTCTCCTTTTCTCCCCACCATAGTTTAACTCCATCACGAATATTTGTTAACTATACCCTTGTTTTTCTTACTGGCTTTACTAAAAATATGTATGTGTATTGAATGTGTGTATGTGTTTGTAAGTGTCCCTAAAGGAAATCATTTAGTTTTGCTTCTTTTTGAACTTTACTTATGCAGAAGCATATTGTACACATACTTAACATTATTCTTGATAGTCATCCATATCGACACACCTAGCTGTATTTTCATTTACTCCTGCCATCCATCCTCTTCTGTATTTCATTAATTAATAAATACATCAAATTTATTTATTCTTCTATTCATGGACATTTGGGAGGTTTTTTTTTTTTTTTTTGCTGCTACGAATATCACTATGTAGACATAAAGTATATATGTCAAGACTCAATGCAAAGAAGATGGGTTAAGAACAGATTTCTCCCCCCTACATTGTCTCATCTGACAACTGGGAACATATATTTCCATTTAAATCAATATACAAAATAGTGCTTTCTTTAAAAATAGCTTTAAGTCTCAAAGGGTGTTTTATTTTGTTTTTAAGCAGATATTTTTAGTGAGAGGACACGTCTACATAATTCCTTATAACTACATTATTTTTATATTCATTAATGTGCTTTTTCTTCTCACATACTAAAAATCTTTAAAAATCCTAACATTTTATCTCTAAAAATGGTGAAGCAGATTAAGCGCTAGGTAAAGTCAAGACCACAATCCAGTTTGAAGCAGGCAGTCTCACTTCCAGCACTGAACAGCATGATTGGTCCATATATAAACACTTGGGTGGGTCTTTCTTTCAACTAACAGAAGTCTTTAACTTTTCTGATAATTTACTCCTGTTGATGATCACCCAAATAAGTTACCCAGAGAGAGAATATAAAATAAACTCACTTTCTCCCACATTGGAATATTGAGTTTGTCTGGTTAAAATTTTGAAATCAAAATTGTTATGTCCTTAATCATTTTGCTACATAAGCTTTTTATATTTTATCTACAAACATGCTCACATTTATTTTCTGACTTGAAACTTAGACAAGAGCTAGGTAAATAGTTTTATAAGGGAGGCAATTGATCTGAAAGGAGGTGAGTTTGCTTATTAATAAGTGGAAGTGTCAGAATTTAAGTCCTGCTCTTTTGACTTCTAGTCTTATACCTTTCCTTTGGTAACGTATTGCCTTCATTAGCCCATCAGTTTTCAGTTTGGGAAATAAACACATCATTTAAGAAGGGGCTTTTGTTAGAAGTAACAGAAAACTCATTTACTGTGGCTTACATAAGGAGTGGTTTATTCTCACAAGTTCAGGGCAGAGGTAGGTACGCTAACATTAAATTAAATGTTCAAAACTATTCTAACTGATAGCATTGTTCCCTCATGATCACAGGTGAATAGCTATGGCAGCTTCAGACATCATATTCAAGGCTAAAGATGACAAGAAAGGAAAAGTGATGCCAACAGGTTGCTATTTGCATCCTTTTGTCCATAGTTGTCACATGTAAATATGTCTCATTGAAAGAGATAGTGGGAAATTATTTTGTTTGGTTGTCTAGAGTGAAAGCAGGCAAAGGAGACTAGGGTTGAGATTGAGCTGGGTTTTATATGAACCGAAGACCTAGATATTAGAGGCACAGCTTAGATGCTGATGTTGAGAGCTTTGATTGATCCATGTCCACTCAGCCACTTTGTTTTTAAGCTTACAAAATTCTTGTAAACCCTTCATTACCTGCTGTTCCACAATGGCCAATCAGTAATTGCTGAAATTCTATTAGTTAAAAAGGGGGATTACACAAACTTTAGCAGGGGTTCTCTGTGGTCATGTGACTTCCTGACCACTCTCTTGGAGTGTAGCAGCTGTTCTTGCCGTTGGGGACTTACAGCTTTCCCTTTTGCTTTTATGTCGCATCAGCCAACTTGAGACCTGAGAGATTAACCAGGGTTTATCGTTTCAAATTCAGCAACACATAGTTATAAAGAACCATCATTGCTCCATTTATACACATTTACCTAAACTCTTGGCATATGCTCTAAAATAGGGGATGACAAACTTTTTTTAAAATAAAATTTGATGTATTTACTACTGGTTTACAATGCTATGTAAGTTTTGGGAATAGTTTTCAACTTTTATTTTGTGCATGTGCCTCTTTGCATCTACTAACAAAGTCCTGGTGTCGTTCAGACTATCAAATTGATGCTCTCTACCCTTTCTACTCCCCACTTCCCATCTGGTAACGGCCATATTTTCATGTAGTCTATAGTAGTTTTGTGTCTGGCAAACTTTTTTTTACAGGGCCAGATAATATGTATTTGGAGCTTTGTGGACATTAATGTCTTCTGTCGTAACTAGTAGACTCTGCAGTGTAGAGCAGACAGCCGTAGACAATATGAAAATGTAGGATGTGGCTGTGCTGCAATAAAAAAATGACCTATCAAATCAGACTAAGGGCTGGATTGACATCTGGGACAGAGTTTGCTGCTCCAACACTGCATAGAAACTCTGGAGTAATTATAATACCAACAATACCCAAACTTATACGGTATTTATCATGAGCTAGACCTTGCTTTAAAATCTTATCAAACATTATTCCATTTCATCCTCACATTACTACTATCAGGTAGATGCTATTTTTTAACTCATTTCACATTTGAAACATACAGATACAAAGAGTTTGTCTTGTTCAGGATCCTCAGCTTGTGTGATCTGGGTGGGTCTTCAAATTGAAAGTGTGGCTTCACTCCGGTGTACTTTCCTAAAATGCATTTGGGTAAATGTCTTTAAGGAATATTAGATTGTTAGTAAAGCAAGAATGTTTCTCCATAATCCATCTGTCCAGTTGTAGATCTATCTACCCATCATTCAACCGTGCAACAGGCACTGTCCTGGGAAGTGGCGACATGGCAGTGAGTAGAGGGCCCTCATCAGGCTTGTCTTCTGGTAAGCATAGCCAGACAGGTAAGTGAACAAACAAGTCAGTAGGTAAAGAAGATTGTGCTAGAAAGTGAAGGCTGTAAGCTTGGGTGAGATGATAAGGACTAGACTTGGCCAATGGTCAGCTCTGAGGAGATAGTGTTTGAAATGAGACACAACTGGTGAGAAAAACCAGTCACATGAAGACTTAGGAGAAAGGGAGTTTCTGGTAGAGAGAAAAACTAGTGCAAACCCTAAGGTTGCCTAGAGCTTAGCTCAAGGGATACAAAGAAGAATGTAGAAAGGGCCTTACAACCAAGCAGTGTGTGGGGAGGCCAGAAAATCAGTCGGGGGTGGGGTGGCGGGCAGAACATACAGGACCTTTTGGTTAAAAATGAAGAATTTAAGTCTTATTATAGGTTTGGTAAGAGGCCATTGATGGTTTTAAGCAGAAAATGAGTAATCTTATTTGCTGTTTGACATAATAGCTCCAGCTGCTTAGAGGAAAAGAGAAGAGGGACTAGGGAGGTATTAGGGGACCTATTAGAAGGCCCTAGTATGTGTCCAAGTGAAAGGAACTTGTTGATGGCCTAGGAGTTACAAGTAGATGAAAAAGTGTAAACTTTTGAGATTTTATTTTTACTTAGACTGGACAGAACATATGGGCCAGGGAAAAGGTTAATACAAGACAACTTCTGTGGTTCAGCTTGAGCATATGGTAACATTTATAGAGATGGGGAAGCCCAGGCCAGAGCAGATTCGGGAGGGAAAGGGTAATCAGGAAATCTTTTTCTGGACAAGCTTATTTTATATGACTGTAATATATCTAGGTAGGACATATAATACATCAAGTAGACATTTATATATATGAATCTGGATTATAGGGTGGATGTAATGGCTGAGCTAAAAATTCAGTTAGCTGTATGTAACTGATGATATCAATTAGAATATTTTCTGCTGCATGTAACAGGAAACACAAACCAAACTAGATTGAATGGTCATTATACAGAAAAGGAAGCCAGAGGAAGGCTAAGCTTCTGGTTTGATTTATTCAACATTTATTTGATATATCAAAAACCCTAAAAATGTCCTTTTTACTTTACTGGGGTCCCCTCTTTCTCAAAGTTGGTTTTGTATAGTTGACATTAGAACTATGGGCTTCCTCATTCATATGTGAAAGGGACAAGAGAGACAGATAGACCGACAACACTAACTGAATAACTGTGGCTTTCTTAACAATAAGAATTTTCTTCCCAGGAAATCAGCCCCTACCCCACCCCAAGTCTTTGGTCACACCTTATGAGTCCAAATTGGCTTAATCCTTACTGTTCTCACACCAGCAGACTGATGATAGTCATGGGGGTCCCTCCTGTAATTTGAGAGATTGGCTTCAGCCTCCATTATTTATATCCAAAAAATCACCTAGGAAAAAGGTGCGGTATTGGAAAGAGTCCAGGCTTGTGGCCTGTGGCGTTCCAACATTTAGAGGCTGACTGAGGAGTAGGAGCAGAGAGCAAACTAGACTAAAGAGTAAGGAACAGTGAGGGGATAAGAAAATGAGGAATGTGCCACATTGCAAAGTTGAAACAAGGAAATATAGGTACTGTGCAGATGATGCTGAGGGAAAATAAGATGAGGCAGAAAGGTGCTATTTGGATTTTATTAGAACCAAATTAAGCATTTTTCTGGAGAGCTTTCCAGAATTGTTAGTTTACTGTCTCCGAGGAGGGGAAGGAACAGTACAAGTTTGTGGTTATTTTCTCCATTTTCTAGTTGTGAACTGATAGCCATGAAGAATAGTTTTCCACCACTGGTCTTGTTATGTAGGTAAAATGTCTCTTTTTTCAGACTTTTATAGATCAAAGATCAGTATTAGTATACAGATCAAAGATCAGCATTAGTATATAGGTGTTTCATCATTTAGTATATAGTAATAAAATGGGGAGCAAGAGCAACATAAATGTGAAAATATGTCCTTTTTAGGTTTCTATACACGTGGGTTTATTTGTTCATGCCAGAGTAGAACACAGCTGTGCAGAGGGCACATGTCAAAATCATCCCCTAGCAAATTGTGCACGTAGTTGCTAGGATTTTATGGAATTCCATGTTCCCTCATGTTGAGAAGTAAATTCTGGGTGGATGGATGATGGGTGAGTGGAATGTTGGAATGCTGCACCTTCCAATTTTCTGTTTGTGGGGGATCTCACCATTTTATTGAGTGCTTCAGGGCAGGATTGAAGGGCTGGGAAAATGAAATTTGACTTCCTCATTCTGGTTGGGATCTCTCCAGCTTTACAGTCACTGAGAAAAGCCATCTTCAAAATGTTTTCATCCAGCCCAGGTGAGGCAAAGCCAGAAGTCATATAGATGAGGTGAGGGTAGAAATGGGAGGGAATATAGAGGAATGACAATATAACCAGTTTTACAGAGCCTTTCGTTTTCTTGTGTCATTTGTATCAAAGTCTGTTTTTCCTTTGAAATTCTGATATCCTTCAGGGAAAGGACTACATTTCATTTACTATTGTATTTTCGGGGCTTATGTAGAGTGCTGTGTTTGAAAATGTTAAATGAATGGAAGGTTGGGCAGAATGGGATAGGTTGGCATAAGACTGAACTTACACGGAGGAAATCGGTAGTTTTGTGTCTTTATGTGAGGCTGTTAGTTATGTTGTGAAATTGACAAGAGGAGCCCTGTGTTAAAAAATAGAATTTCCCGAAGTCTCCATTTATTCCTTACTAGGGTTTTTACTCCTCAAGGGCCATTCGGAACATCTGGAAATGGTAGAATTTACTGCGTAGTAAAGCCTGCATTTACTTGCTTCCTTATAGAAGAGAGATGATAGTTATCTAGCTATTGACACTGGAGAAGAGTAGATCCAGTCTTGGATTCCATAGTCATTTGGAGCATTATCAAATATTCCATGTGTTGTGTTTGTGTAGAATATACCAACACTTTGGTTCTAAAAAATTTACCGATAAATACTTTCATTGTAAAGAATTTATGGACACCTCGATTTTAAAGAAGACACCTGCCTATATGCTTTCTCTACATGGAGGCTTTGTCATTGCTGACATTAGGATCTAAACTAGAAAACCTAGAGGGCACAACAAAGATCAAACAATGGTCAGATGAATGGCAGAGAGTGTAATGAAATGTGCCATTTTACAACTTTTAGCTACACACATGGTACTCAAATGGCACAGTGCTGAAATGTTTGACGATGCTACTGTGTCCATTCTAGTTTCCCACTTGCAAAGGAACAGTGGGTGGTGTCTGACAAGCCAAAGGATGCTGAATAAAGGGTCCTCACAGCTGTAAATAGTAGGGAACTCCCCAGAATAAGACAGGGAGTGTTTGGATTGTTCCAAATCTGGCAGACTTCTGTGCAATCACATCTGCGTGCATAGTTGTGATGTCTCTCATTACAATTTTAAATGATGAGCTTATTTTTTTAATGTACATAAATTGCCTTCAATAGACTTGGTGATTGAACACAGTAAATATTTTTCTGTGACACTAAAAAGAGAACTCTGGAAAGCATTTCTCTTTCCTTTCTTGCAGAGGCTTGTCTTCCTACAGAGCAGGGACTCTTGAACATGGTCATTTGTACAACTTTTCTCATTGTAGCTTTTGCCATCTCCTTTAGGAGGGCGAGCTCCATTAGGGCATGGTCAAACCCCATTGCCCTTGTTAAGGTTGGACTGTCTTGGGGAATGTGTTCTCCTGGTATTTGTGAGTGTGTGGTGGTAGCATTAGGGCAATAACTTTGGGGAAAAGTGCTGGGTTTGGGACAGAAAGAGCCCTCTGCTTGTTGTCACATGCCTTGGCTTCTGCACCGCTCTTCTGTATGGCAAAAAATGTTTGCTCTTTTTGCACATTTTACATGATTTGTATCCCCCTGAGGAGATGCTCATGGTGAGGGGTGTTCTTTCCATCTTGTGTCATCTGTGAGTGCTTAGCTTGACATTGCTGTGTTAGTTGTCTTTGTGTCAGAGTAAGGGATTTGCACCACTTAGGTCCCAAGAATGTGGTTCTTAAAATATCCTTGGGGGAGAGAGGACAGAACTGGTATTTTAAAAATTGCACTTTGATTTTTTGTTGTCTAGGACAGCATGGAATAAAATAATACAAATTTTCTTTAAATTCATATTAAGGGACCAATGGATTGAAAATGAGCAATCAAAATCTTTGGTTCCAGACAAAATTCACAGATATTGAGACAGTTGTCTTCAGACATTTCATTAGCTCATTCCATATTTCCAAGAGTTGCATTTCTGTCTTGCTTAATAAAAATAAAGTAGTTTTTGTGCGTACAGAGTGGTTTTCTCTTGATCTTGACACATTGTTTGCTCACGTTGTCCCCTTGAAGTCAATCCTTTTCTAACTTGGTAATCTTAGCTAGAAAATATTGCTAGTATCTTTCCCTAACATTTGAAGATGTTTTCATTATATGGATAAATATTTTGCGGGTTAGGAAGACAGCCATTTGGACGAGGTGTCCTAGGTCAGTGGCAAAAACTCAGCACACATGGGTGGGTTCCAGCTCTGCTGAGCCTGTGTCAGTCTCTCTTTGACTCCTAACACTCTGCTGGTTTCTTTCAGCTACAAGATGAGGAGAGCATGACCTCCCCTAGGAATGGGGCCCCTGAACTATTCAATTGTGAGGATGTAGTAGGTGCAGTTTCTTGACAATGCTGTGATGATATGAGTTAGTGAACGCCACCCCAAAATGAGAAGAGAAATGCTCTTAAAGTCCCACAGCAATTCGAGTGTCTGTTCTTTGAGGGCAAGACACTGGCTGAGTGTCCTTCTCTACCTGGGGTGTAGATGTGTACATAGGTGTGTATGTCTATATGTATTTATGGTTGTGTGTGTGCAGAGAGAGCACTGAAAGCTGTTGGAGGGGAACAAATTCTGGGCCCAAATACCAAGTGGACGTAGGAACAGAGAGGGCTTTGGGACATTTTAGCCCTGAGGTGTGCCTTTCACTACTCGTTACAGTGCCAGCAGACAAGGGGTTACCTCAGATATGCTGCTCTGAAACTAAAAGGGGTTCTTGCCAGAGAGACTGCTGCTTGGCAAGGTGGGAAGAAGAACTGCGAATCTGTCACCCTATTGGCAGTGGGCCTGGTGTTTACAAAGGGGCAGACTCCATGCACAAAGCAAAAAGCTCTGAGTTTTCTGAGTGGAATCCTTCTGGCAGCAATTCCAGGAGCTCTATCCATGGGATGAATAGATGAAATAGATTCTCAAGTCTTTTGTGAGAAGAGGTCTACCATCAACACATTTAAAAAATTTATTATAATGTTAAGAAAATGAGATCTGCAGTTGATATTTTTCTGGTAAATGTGTAAAATGCTCCATGGTGTTTTTAAAGTTCTAGGACTTTGTGTAATGTTAAAATAAGACCTAGGCTTAGAAACTTGCTGTCTTGAAATGCATTCTTCTGATGTTATTGTGAGAATGCAAATGAGGATATTTCTCAAGAAAAGGGAAAGAATGGAACATGCTGATTTCTAACTTACTGCTCTATTTTTACAACTGTTGTGCTTTGAGTTGTGTGCCCCCAAATTTATATGTTTAAGTCCTAACGCCTTAGAATGACTATATTTGGAGATAGGATTTTTAAAGAGGTGATTAAGTTAAAATGAAGTCATTATAGGTGGACCTAATCCAATATAAATGATATCCTTTAAGGAAGAAGAAATTTGGACATAGGAAAGACCATGTGGCGACATAAGGAGGAAGGTGGGCATCTGTAAGTCAAGAGAAAGACCTCAGAAGAAACCAATTTGACTAACATAATCTCAGAATCATAGTTACTGAAGTGTGAGAAAATATATTTCTGTTATTTTTTTCCTGTAATTTATTTTATTAAGATCACTTTAACCATAATTTCTATAACTGACTATACATCACTAATATTTCCATCTAATCTGTGGTATTTTATTAAGGCAGATCTAGACACCTACTGATTCATTGAGAATGATATGAAATGGCTACAAATCTTTGTCTAAAAAGTTTTCTTTTACACTATTTATAAAATTAAAAAAAATGATTTGAAGTGTTCTTCTAAACCAAACCAGCCAGTGAAGCAAAGAAATAGGTGGAGAAATGTTAGTCCAAGAGAGTTTTACTCTTAGTAAAGAACAGCTAAACTGTCATCTGTCAGCTAGCCCTCTGAACATTTCCCGCTCCTTTCTCCAGTTCTGTCCTCCCTCCCCTTCATTCATTCACCCACATAAACCACTTACATGATCTTTAGGTCTCTTGGGAAGGAATGGTTCATGTTCTTTGCAGAACTGAACAAGGTGTGCATGGCAAGATGGGTGAGAGCAGGGAAGAATAATATGCCATAAGATTGAGAGATGGCAAGGACTAGATAATTGTAGACTGTGGCAGGAGTTTTTAATCTTAATCCTAGCAGCTAAACAAATCTTCAAAGTGTTTTAATTGGGGAGTAACATCATCAAATTTATATATGGAAAGTGAAAGGTTTCGGTGTGGTTGGATGAGAGAGCAAGTGAGAGAGAGAGAGAGAGAGAGAAAGGGAGAGAGAAAGAAAGAGCCAGGCCATGTTTCTGATCAGCAGGAACTTTTATTGCACTCCCGGGTGAGGATCCCCAGAGTGGGAGTAAGGGAAGTCCCACCCAGGTTTACTCTATCTGTAGTATAGACAATGGATTGAAGGGTACCTTCAATCAAGGAAGCCGATCCAGGAATATCAGCTCCAAGCTCAGATCTGGAACAGTAGAGATGGAAAGTTGGTTCCAAGATTAAGAGGTTCACCTAACTATGAAGATGACTTCTATCAAAGAATCAGGAAGTCACAAGTGTTGGTAAAGATGTGAAGAGTTTTGAGCCCTGTATACTGTTGGTGGGAATGCAAAATGGTACAGTCCCTATGGTAAACAGTATAGGAGTCTTTTGAAAATTAAAAATGGAATTATGTTGTCATCTAGGAATTCTTTATGTGTGTATATACCCCAGAGAACTGGGACTTGTGAGATATTTGTGTACCTGTGTTCATAGCAGTATTAGTCTCAATAGCTAAAAGGTGGAAACAACCCAAATATCCATCATAGACAAATGGGTAAATAAAATTATATATATATACATATATATACACAATGGAATATTACTTAGCTTTATTTTATTATTATTTTTTAAAGATTTATTTCATGTATTTATGCATATAAGAACTGGGATGTAGGTCATAGGTGTGGGGGTTGAGGATTCACCAGACAGAGTGGAGAGCAGAACAGGTAGACAACACTGCCGGAGGAGCAGCAGACGAGACAGAAAGGGTCTGCTGTGCCATGTGGGTCACCTCCCTGGTCAGGGGTAGAAGTCATGCCCCAGTGACTGGCAATAGCTTGATAGCTCTGATACTTAATCCCTGTGCCACAGAATGGAGTGTTTGACGTGAGCTACAATATGGATACACCTTGAGGTATACTCAAGTGTAGCTTGAGTTTGCTTGGTAAAATAAGGTGATCACAAAAGGACAAATACTGTACAGTTCTTCTTTTGCCAGGTGTTTAGCAAAGGAAATTCAGAGACAAAGTGGAATGATGGCTGCCAGATCTGAGGGGAGGGGAAGAATAGGGAATTGTTGCTTAATGGATATAGCGTTTGAGTTTTGCAAGATGAAAAATTTATGCAGATTGGTTGCATAAAAATATGAATGTATTCAACACTAGTGAACTTAAAAAGGTTAGGGTGGTAAATTTTGTTATGTGTATTTTAACACAATATAAAAAATTCATTTAAAAAAAAACACAAACATTTAAGCAGTAAGACAGACACCACCTGGCCACGGGTTGAATAAGGGATAAGGAGAGGCAGTATCAGTCGGTCTCCAAGGAAGGATTCTGACTGGTATAATACTTAAAAAGCCGTATGACTGACTTATATGGGAGGCAGGACCCAAGAAATAAGCTCTCCCTTGCACTTCTTGATTTTTAGTTATGTATTTGAGACATTCACCTGGAGAAAGACATTCACATGGAGACAGCAGGCCCTCACCTCAGCCTTTCTACCTTTCAGTCACTTCTTCACATATACCATAGGGTCTGTTCATCAAAGCTTTATGTTGGAACCTCTCATATTGTTGTGTTTATATTTATATATGACATTTTGCAATTTATAATATATGTTATATATAATCCATTTATTTCATAATATACAAATATCTAGTCATTTATAAATATAGAAATAGAATAAATAATAGAAATAAATAGAATAAATAAATAAATAAATAGAATAAATATAGAAATAAATATGGAAACTTCATTTCCAGCACATGAAAGAAAAGGGTACAAGACTCTACCTTTTACTTCTCCAAGCACAAAAGTCACTAAAAGCAAGGTTGATGACTAGAATAAATTGAGATCTTGGGTGATGGTTGTCATGGAAAGTTTTCAATCCCTGTAACATCCTCTCCCTTCTCTCTACCATTACCTAAAAAGCTCAGATCTACCCTTTGTTTTCTATTGTTTTGTTTGCTTACATTGACAATGAAGTCAATGGAGAAGTAGAGAAGACAACTTGAAAAAAAATAATGTAGGTTAGGAAAAAAAAATTGTGAGGTTGATCTGTTTGGTTTTAAAGACTTAAATTTTCTTACTTTTAAGTAATTTTTTATCAGGTCTCAGGCTATGTCCTACAAGTTGCCCTTCTAAGCATTTCAAATTATTTGTGGGACTGTTTATAGTCTTCATAACTGTGTCTTAAACTGCTGCATAGAAAAAGCCACAGCAATTTTACCTGAGCTAAGTGGCTTATCGACTAGTGAGGCCTTGGGAGACCAGGTGCTATGAGACATGCATTCCTCAGGCTTAATTTCAAAGAAGTAGAAGTAGCCTGATACTGTTTCTTCTGCCTGCTGTCATGTTATGCATTGCCGATGATCCTGCCGTCAGAAAGTTCACTGTGCTGATCTGGACCAAAGAATTTAGTCACCGTATGTATGGGCAGCAGAAACGCTGGGAAACCTCTGAAACGTTATTCAACAGAGCCAAAGATGAAGCTGACTCATAGGTTGCCAAGGGGCCAGGGTAACCCCACACAATCTCTACTAGCTACTAGCTTTCCTTCTGCCACCTCCCCGTAAGGGACCTGGGTATCCTGAATCGTCAAATGGACTCACTTCCTATTCCTGCAGCTGCTTATCACTCTCGTCCACCCGAGGTTGCTCTTCAATGTCAGAGCACATGGATTTGTTTTTAACCAAAAAAGCAGATTGTCTAACCTTGAGAAACTGATCTCTTTTTGGTCCAATCCTTATTAAAAACTTCATTGCAAGAGATCATTATTATGAAAAAGGACTTTTTCATTGAAAAGTGTCATAGTTCATCCATTCCTCCAGAGAGTAAACATTTTTCTCTTGGATGAAGAAGGCCATGAGAGAACTGTCTACTGTGGTTGTTACCATTGAGCCCTTTTTGACTTGCTTTAGCTGAATTGTGTTCCAGAATATGAGCTGCTCTTGGCTCACACTGCAGGTTTCACATCAGCGTCTGAGTATCTTGTGCTATTGCTCTTATTATTGTGGGATGTGCTTGAAGGCATTACCGACCACACCCACAGCGACTCCCAAGTGTGATCCCACAGGAGGTGTTTCTCCTGGGGAGTTAGTTTGCTTTTCTCTTGAGAACTTGATTCATCTTGGAACATTGTATTTTCCCCTCTTTGCTTAAACCATTAGAAAGTTGGAGCTATTGATAAATCTGAGACATACCTCTAAAAAAAGTGGACTGCTAATTTTACCCTTAGCTTTGTTTTATTACCATCCATTTTGCCTTATGTATTTAAGGATTTTATTTCCTTTTCTGATTCGCGTATTAAGAATTAAGCAACATTTCTTTCTAATGTAAAGAAATTATGATACATAATTTCAAGTAAAACTGTAAAAATATAGCTTTTGATTCTCAAAGAAAATGGATCCCAAAATAAAGTAGCCCAAGAGTAGAAATGACTCAGTTCAAAGTCAATGTGCATCATAAAGAGTGTATGCTGTGTGGCTTTGTGTCATTTATTTTCAGTCAGAAAGACATGACTAGAATCACTATTTCCTGGAGTGTATTCTATAAGACATTAGTCCTTTGTAAATGATTCTATGGTCAAATACTTTGAGACACTCAAAGAATATATTTAACTTGTTTTAAATCTA
Organism: Galemys pyrenaicus; assembly: GCA_019455555.1. Lineage (NCBI taxonomy): Eukaryota > Metazoa > Chordata > Mammalia > Eulipotyphla > Talpidae > Galemys > Galemys pyrenaicus. The sequence continues at coordinate 10,677,104 of JAGFMF010011712.1, read as the reverse complement.
GCGTTCAGGATTTCTAGAGGTGCTGGACACAAATGTATTGCAAATCTTGAGGAGGCAGACTATGTGGTTTCCAAGTTTGTTTTTCCTGGAGCAAGTCCAAGAGCTGATCTTCTTTAAGAAATGCTAGGGTAGAATGCCATTATAATAATAGTTATTATTAGAAAGGGCTTTTTTCTTTCTCCTTCAAAGTATGGGGCAAAGGTTTATGTATTTACTGCTAGCATTCTTAATTTCTTATTTTAAAATTTAAAATAACAATCCCCTAAGAACAAAAGTAATAAAAACCTTTATTGGCTGCATGTGGAATTTTGTGAATTTATTTAGTGTAGTCATTTATACTTAGGTTACTACTTTTTAATTTAACGTTTAAGATTGTTAACTACAGGATAATGTGATGTTGAGGTTGAATCCTTGGCAACATGTAATGATATAGTTACTCTATAGCATAGCACAGCCCTGAAATCATTGAATCACATGGTTTCAGTTTATGACTCTGTCACTTACTGGACTATGATGCACTGGGAACTCTTGGGAAAGTTACTTAAATTCTATAAGCCATGGTTTCCTTATCTGTAATAAGGATATTATAATATGCTTATAATATACTGTGAGGATTAGATTAACTCATATATGTGCATGTATAGATTAGCACAATAATTTTTATATAGTAGATTCCTAGTAAAATGTAAATATTAAATTTTTATTCATCAAGAGTTTATGGAACAATTTTTAGGTAGTGGGTACTATGTTGTATATGTGGATGCAAATATGAATGAGTCATAGTCCCTATCCTTGAAGGATAAAATCAAGTGAAAAAATAACAGACAGTTGAATAAATGAGTAAAGTGAAATGTTTATGGATGAATGATAAATAAAAATACAAAAAGAACGAGAATAAGTTTTTTCAGGACGAGGTGCAAAGGTGATGTATATGGGGATCCATATGGGTGCTTCATTAAAGATGAGCTTTAAAGGTTATTAGGTGTTTGGCAGGGAGAGAGCAGTGAGACTGGGGTGCCGGGGAGAAGGATTCCAGGCCAATTTATGAGCATGAACAAAAGCAAAATAAATTTCAGAAGTTGCAGTTAGTGCAGAATAGCACATGCAGGACAGAGGTTTGACGACAGATAAGGGGGTCAAAGTTGTCATTGACTAGTTAATAAAGATCTTAAAAATAAAAGTAAAGCATCTGCAAGTTATATGGTTAGCAATGGGGAGATATTAAGTCATATTAGCAGTGGAGTAACCATATTTAGTTTGTTTTAGGTTAGTGATACTCCAAGTGTGGTGTCTGTACTTGTTGCACTAGCATCATCTGGGGACTTTATTTGAAATGTATATTCTTGAGCCTCACTCAGAGATGCTGAATCAGAGTCTCTGCAGTTCATGTTTTGATGCACTCACTGGACTATACATAAATGTTTATTTTGTGTGTGTGTGTGTGTTTGTGTGTGCACAGGTATCTGGTAAAATTAAAGTTGGTGAGACACTGTTTTAGATAATTCATTTAGGCAAAGAACAGACTGAACACTTTCCACTTAGAAGTGGGGGTGTGTGGTTGTTGAGTAAAAAGCCACTGTCCAGGTGTGGAATGATGGCAGGGTCTAAAATGAATTGGAAGTGAGGGAAAAAAAGAGGAAAAGACCAAAAAACTTTATTTATGGGATCTTAGTTACCACTTAGATGTTATATTAGGAAAAAGAACATCTCCTAGGTTTCTTGCTTTATTAATAGTAGATGATATTATGCACTGAGATAGGGAATACAGGAATATCACAGGGCTTATGTTTTGGGGCCTGTGATAGGTTTAAATTATAATGTACTTGTTTCTAATATATTGAAAATGATTGTGAGACGCCCAGATGAAGTTTTGTTGTTGACTTTTGGATGATAGATCTAGTGCTGAGAAATAAGATCCTGAACAGTATTGTGGATTTAAGAATCATGAGCAACAAGGGCCTCCCTGGTTGCAAAAGAGGTTGAGCAACTCAAGTTGGGCTTCTGCAGCTATTGCAGTGCGAGTTCGATCTCCATGCAGAGAGGTGGCACACATGGTGCAGCAGACCTCTCTTGTCTCGCCTACTGCTCCCCTCAGCAGTGTATTTCAGTCGATCTGCCTGTTCTGCTCCCCACTCTGTCTCTGGTGAGTCCTCTCACCCCTGGCACCTCTGGCCTATACCCCAGATCTTGGATGCATAAATAAATAAAATCTTAAAAAATAAAAGCATCATGAAAATCAGAAGATAGCTAAAGCAGCAGAATTGGATGAAACTGGAAAGAGATCTGAGTAGACATTTGAGTAACAGGTGTGTTAGTGGGTCTTTATTAACAGAACATTGATTATCTCTCTGATTTCATCTCCCCCATATTCTCTTAGCAATCTACATATCAGTCAAACTACACTACTAAGAACAAAGAGGGGAGGAAGTCCAATATACTGTGGTGGCAGACTGTGGGTGATTTTGTGATGGGTGTGCTATGTTGGCAAAACTTGATGGGTGTATCTTCATATTACCTCAATTAAAATTAATTAATTTATTAATTAAAAATAAATAAAGCCAGAAATTTAAAATAAACTACTTAAGGTTCTCTGAACATGCCTCAAAGCTTTTCTACATGCTGTTCCCTCTATCAAGAACTATCCCTTCCTCTTTTCTTTGCTCAGTTGTGCATCCAGCTAACTCTTTCAGATCCTTCAAAACTACCACCAAAATAATCCTCTCCCCAAGAAAAGTAGCCTTTCTAAGATGCTTTCTTAGGGTTACTATCTTACATAAAATAAACTCTTTGCTTCTGTTTACTTTGTGCTTAGGTCCTAATGATAAGGTCTATATCTGGTTCAGAACTTCACCCCAGTCTTCAGCAGAGTACCTAACACATAGCGAGTACACAATATGTAATTGTTGGATGAATTATGAAAGAATGATTGGAGAAGAGGAATTGTCAATAGGATTAAGGAAGCATCATATTAGAAGTAGAAGTGCAAGGAGGGAGTATTGGCTTGGAAACAAATGAAGGAAATTTCTAGATGGGAGTTGATCAGTAGTGTCAGAAACTTAGAAGCAGTTATGTAAGATCAAGACTGAAGGTGTCCATCAGATTTTGAAAATTAGGTCAGTGATGCCCATTGCCAGGATAATTTCAATGGAGAGAGCTCTCATACAGAAATCAAATTATAATACTTGAAGAATTGCAGATAAAAGATCAGAGCCTGAAACTCTGAGAAACTGGCCCATGATAGAAAGAATTGAAGAAGGAGACATGGGGTCAGAGAAAATTTCATTGCAATGGGAAGTGACTTAACATATGTGTATATAGACACTGTCAGATAGAAACCTGGTATAATAAAAATCTGAAGTAAAAATATAGGGAAAAGAATAAGGACCAAACCAGATTCCAGCTGAGAGGAAAGAATCAAGTTTCATGAAGAAGAATTAAGATTAAATTGGAAGAAGACCTAGAAAGGGGTAGAAATAAGTAGAGATATAGGCATGTTTGTGTGTGTGCGGAGGGGACATTTAAAGAATTTAGACTGATAGATTGATAGCTTGATTTTCTCACTAAAGTAGGGAATACTCTAGAAGTGTGTGTGTGTGTGTGTGTGCATATTTGTGTTTAGGCAGTGATTTGAACAGTCCCGGGGAGTGTGTTCATGGAGAAGAATGAAAGTTCTTACTACTCATATAAGAGCTAACAGAGAAAACTGATCAGGAACACACTATACCTTCTCTTCATTTTAAAGTTAGTAACCCTTATAATTTATAATTTATAAGGGTTTATTGATTTTGGTGAAAACTTTCTGTAGATATACAGGGAGTGTAGAATGTCATTATTGATTTATGATATTATGCTTGAGAAACTATCATTGAGACAAAAACATTTTTAAAAAGCTGTCCTTCTGTAATTCAAAGAATGTGGTTTGTCTCACCATAAAGATAATTTCTATACTGTAATGATATGGACATTTAATAACAGTGCACCTCCCACATTACAAAAGAAGAGGAAAGAAGCCAACCTTGTTATTATTTAGTTGAGTATGTCATGTCCTTTAGTTAAATGCATGAGCTAGCCATGCATTACTGCATTGAGTAAATTATTAATCATTATTAAAGAATAAAGGTGGGCACCTTAAAATCACAGTTGTATGTCCCAAGTGACACTGTAATATTAATGTGAACATTTATTGAGTTCTTATATAACTTCACATATTATGCTATATGATTTTCTAGTGTGATATAATTTAAACTTCTTAATAATCCCAGGAAGTTGAAAATATTTAATAACTATATCTAGCATCCTTATAGATTCATATTCTGGTATTCTGATAAAGAAACTGAAGCTAAAACTTAGGCACTGGGCCCTCCCTGGTGGCGCAGTGGATTAAGCAATGCACTATGAACCAGACCGCAGCCACTGCAGCACGAGTTTGATCCCTGCTGCCGGCCGGGGAGGGGACCCACATGGCGCAGCAGACCTCTCCTGCTTCGCCTGCTGATCCCCTCAGCAGTGTGTTTCAGTCAGTCTGCCTGTTCTGTTCCCTGCTCTATCTCTGGTGAATCCTCTCACCTCTCACATGTCTGGTTTGTACCCTAGTTCTTGTATGATAAATAAATCTTTAAAAAACAAAAACAAAACTTAGGCACTATTCTTTTCTAGTTTGCCATTCAAAGGAGATGTGAAGTTCAGGAGTTTAGAGTTCTGCATTTAAATATAGTTTTAAAACTTTACCAATTTGACATAATTGCATAACCTAGGTAGGAAAGTTTAAACCCATACTACCTTGAATATGCTCAGAGTGGACAGATACATGACCTATGTGGTTTGTCTCACCATAAAGATATTTCAGGATGTGCTCAGGATGGACAGATACATGGCAGATGTACCACCCAGTTCCTTCCCTTTTTTTTTTTTTTTTTATACCATTGTAGGCATTGGTTATCAATCATAGCATACTTTCCTTGGGGCCCAGACTTGGTCTTAGACACCTTCACAAGGTGTTCTCCAGGCAACAGCTGTTAACTGATTTGTCATCCAGAGGCTGATATACCCAAATCTTTTGTGAATCACATCTGTTGGACAGGAGTGTCAGGTTTGATTCTTTGAGAAGCAGACCACATGGATTAAGACCTACAACAAGAACTTTATTGGGGAAATGTCTGTGAATACCAAGGGAAAGGGAGCAATTACAGGCATGGAGAATATTTAGACCTCAATGTGCACTTGACACCCATGAAGGGACAGAGGGAAGGAAGAACTGGCTGGTGTGGTCTTAGATGAAGTGCAGTTAGGTAGTATAAGTCAGAAGTTTCCTGAACAAAGGTGTCTTTTTAAAAACATCTGCCATTGGGCACGACTGTGTTGGCTCTTATATCTCCTTATTATGCTCAGGCACTGGTGGTGCGTAATCTGAGCATGGCCTTGAACTGGGACTACAAGTCAACCATGTCCCCTAACTCGGGTTCCTTGATGAGGATCTGAATGCACTTGTCCATGGAAGCTGTGACCCATATACTTGGAAATGACTCAGCTGATTGTGTGTAGATCAGTTATGAATTATGACTGGGCTAATAATGCTGGAATTTACAAAACCTCTGAAAGTTTGCTACCAGCAGTTATAGCTGATCTTTCTGGGTTTTTAAAGGAGCTGTATGTGGAAGAAATTCTTTTGTGTTTGTAGAGACATTGGCTCCTCCCATCACCATCAATCCCTGAGGAAGAAGAAGTGGCAGCCATTATTTTTTGTTTGTTTGCCAACTGATCTAGGTCTTACCTCTTCATTCCGCTGGATAATATGTTTCTCTTTCACTTAATAAAAGCCATCCTCCTTATTACAAGGATTGTAAAACAATAACATGTGCTTTATAAAGTATTATAAAACATTGGTATCTTCAGGGAATATGTTAAGATCTTCAAATAGTCCCTGAATTACAAATATAGAAATGTTTATACAGCTCATTGGCTTTCTCCCAAGTTATATTTTTACTGAAAGACACATCATTTATCTTTCTCATATGATGGACATTTTTTTTGTTAAAGAAACAAAAATTTGCCACTTCAAGATTAGCTAACAATAAGTAGCAACTAATCCAAGCTGCTCTTGGAGCTAAGTGAATCATGCCTGCACTCTATTTTCAGAGCCCTTGGTATTTAAGGTCTATGTGGGTATGATCACACCTCACCACAGGTTTCAAAGATCACAATAATCATAGCTATTACCTACCATTTATTAATTGTTCTTTGTCAAGGCACAGCATCTGGGAAACATCTGGAAAAGTATTAGATGTTCACAACAACCCTGTGAGGTAGGTGGTATTACCCCTCTAAGAGAGAAGGAGGAAGAAAAAAGACCAGAGAGGCTAATGAGGTTACAAAGGTAAAAGTTAAAAGTCAAAGTTAGTAAGTGACAGAACTAAGATTTAAAACTACGCACTATTTGGTTCCAAATCCCAAGTCCTTAATTATTACCTGGGGCTACTCACAAAGAGTCAGAAAATGTAGGCCAAATTAATTTATACAACAGTTTCATATTGCATACCACACAATACACACCACCCTTCCTGCCTGCTTTGATCAGATTTGCCTTTAGGACTGGATGCAAATGTCATTAAGTACCTGTAGTACAAATAGTAAGGTAACTCTTATCTAAATATATTAATTGTGCCTTACATTTTAAAACTAACCTCATAAAAACGAACTTTGTAAAGGTGTTTGATAATATACATTAAAGACATAATAATTTATCTCTTCTCAAAGTTCTCTTGAGGTCAAGGGCGGTGTTCTAAGTTATACATGACAGAAATTATGGCTACGTTAGCCACAGCTCGTAGCGTCATGTTCGGACCATAAAGAAGTCCCATGCAGATATTCTGTGAAGGATTGCTGGCACATTTGGCTGCTAAGAAAATTTAACATTCACTTAATTGGCGATCATAAACAGAAAAAGAATATTGAAGGTTCACTTAAAATAAGATGGCAAGAAATTCTAAAATGTTATGTGCCCCCAGTCTGATCAGTAGTCTACTCCTCTTTGAGGTTGAGGGTGGTTCTTTAAGGATCTGATTTTGCTCAAGGACACAAAAGGGAGCAATTGGCTTAGCTATTGAGAAGAGAAAATGAAAAGGAACATCTGACCACTTTTTTTTAAATGCCTTATTACAAGTCTTGGAAAAATGTGTGCAGCAGGTCAAAACAGCCAGGTGTTTGGATAACAGCCCTCTGAGGCCAGCTGGTGTAGGACAGCTGGTCGTAAGAGTAGATGGAAAAAATAATCTTCTAAAAAATGAAGAGTTAGCCAAAAGGAGGGCACAGGAAAGCGCCCAGTGTATGAGAGGCTATGAACACACCAAGAATTGTGTGGATAAAGAAGGAATTATTTTTTTTAAAGATTTATTTATTTAGGCATGCAAGCACTGGGGCACAGGCCAGAGGTGTGGGGTGGGGGTGAGAGGATTCACCACAGACAGAGTGGGGAGCAGAACAGGCAGATCAACGGAAGTACACTGCTGAGGGGAGCAGCGGGCACAGCAGGAGAGGTCTGCTGCGCCATGTGGGTCCCCTCCCTGGCTGGCAGCAGGGGTCGAACTCGTGCTGCAGTGGTTGCGGTTTGCTTCATAGTGCGTTGCTTAACCCTCTGCGCCACCAGGGAGGCCCCGGTTCTGGTAATTTTCTATTCCCCCCCCCCTTTTTTAAAGATTTATTTATTTATTTATGCTTACAAGAGCTGGGGTACAGGCCAGAGTCACAGGAGGTGAGAGGATTCACCAGAGACAGAGCGGGGAGCAGAATAGGCAGATCCACTGAAACACACTGCTGAGGGGAGCAGTGGAGAGACAGGAGAGGTCTGCTGCGCCATGTGGGTCCCCTCCCTGGCTGGCAGCAGGGGTCGAACTCGTGCTGCAGTGGCTGAACATGGTTGAAGGTGCTAGGTCCCAATAAAAGGTCTCTTTAATCTGCAGAGGCAGATGTCCAAGTAGGGAATCGAGGAACCTTCAGGTGTTGGGGGTCAAAAGAGGCACACAGAGATAATGAGGTAGAGACTCTTACTTCATGTACATTCCAATGATATCGAGCACCTTTAGCCAATGGGCCATTAAGCTCAGGGGTCTATTCAAGACAGGTCTGTTCAAGATGAATGCAGGGGATGAAAAACTAAAGTTTAGACGCATACTATGTAATTAATATGTATATCTTAGATTTTGAACGTTCCTTTCAGTCAAATTTGGACTATATAAAGGAGAAAATCAAGGTATTGTATTTTCTCTATTCCCCACCCCCTTCCACTCATTTCTGACACCACTTCCATTTCCAAGCTAACATTCTACGAATAACAACAACTAACATTGCTTGGTACTTGCTTTATACAGGCAGAATTCTAAATGTTTTACATAAATTAACTCGCTTATTGTCACACTAGCACTCTCTCTCTCTCCAAAACCCTATTTTATAGATCAAGAAACCGAGGCACCAGAAAGGGATTCATAAAAGGAAAAAGCACTTAGCCTCCAGTAGGGTAAGAAAAAAATGGCCCCACTATTGTCAAAACCAGTTGCTTGTTACAATAGTCAAGGGCTGAGACGTAGAAGGGCAGATTGGAGAACCAGATGAGAAACTGTACAAGAGGAGCAGCCTCTTTGTAGGGAAACAAAGACTAGCCCTCAAAAAAGAAAAGTAAGAAATAGGGCTATAGTTTATAGAATTAGAATAATATTTACTTATTAAAGGGGCTTCCGAAGTAAAGAACTAGAATTCTAATTCTAGGTGACAATAACTCTCCATTTAGTCAATATCCTGAATTCAGCCTAATGATTATAAACCTTGAAAAAGACAGGAGGAATAAAAGGGAATGAAAGGGAGGGGTAAGAGGCTGCAGGCAGTTGAGGGGGGGGGAGGGAAAGATGGGGGTATTCAAGAGGAGCAAGCAGGGTGCTGTTGACTGTGTGGTGATGGCCATCTGTCAGGTCCATAAACCCTCAGGGCTTTGGCTCCCAAACCCGAAAGAAAGCTCTCCCATCTACTGTAGGTCCTCAGAAATTAAGCAGGCTCCCCTCCCTGGCACAGCAGTCTGTTGTTACACATATGTTCAAAATGGGACCCTGTCTTGTTTCAGAAGCTGTTTTCACTTTTGCACACGAAGCTGAATGGGCCAACCAACACTTAAACGTCCAGGGCTTTTCAGCCAGTCTTTTCTCTCATTCTTGCATTTATTTGTCTGCCTCTCCCCGGCTCTTATCCCTGTCCTGCAAGCAGGCGCCCAGATTCTGAGTACTGTGGTTTACGTCCATGCTCCATGCACAAAGGCTCCTTCGGCCTGGTGATTCTCAACTCCCATCACAGCAAGAGAGTCTTGCTGAGAACTAGGCCAGTGAAAAGACAAAGAGGTTTTTCAACCAGGCAAAAATATGCAAACAAACTGGTTTGAAAGGATGTGTGAGGTGAATCCAGAGTCTTAACTTCTGAACTAGAGCAAAGGGAAAGCACTCAGAAATTCGTGTGATTGTGCCTCAGAAGTACAGGGAATTCATTGCTTTCAGTATCCTTGTTAAATCTGCAAGCTGGAAAAACAAAACAAAACATAAATGCACTGAACTTGATCATGCTGGAATCCTCAAAATACAGGCTTAGATTAAAATCACTCTTCTCTTATTTTACAAGATGCCTAATGTTGCTTATTTGAAGGCCTTGCAAAGCAAATATGGAAGGTGTGGTGGTTTTCTTTCCTTTTAATTTCCTCTCTGCTAGGGTGTGGCTTTGGGAGTGCCTAGTTCCTGCCCATTCAGCCCCTCATCCACTTAGTAAGGAGAAAACTCTCTCCCTGACTACTATTTTGCATCTCAGAGGTTACTATCTTTTTTGTAACCTGAGGAGTTACTTAATTTCCTAAACCATAATGTTGAGAATGAGTTGGGTGGAGACAGTAAATTTCCCTAGAGGAGAGAAGGTCAGAAATATCTGGGGGTCAGTATGCTGGGGGATAAGCAAGAGGGGCTGTGTGTGGTTGTGTGTGAGCATCCTGTGTGAGTGCAGGAGTGTTCATTGATTTGATTGTAGTAACATCTGTCTTGTCAGTTTATCAGCTAAATTTTCAGGATTAACTGATTACCAGCTGCTCTTTATTTAGGCTTCCTTTATTGTCTGTTTTCTCAGTGTATTGTTAAGACACAGAGATACCTACTTTGTTTAGACCAACATGGTTCTCAACATTGGCTGTACATTGTCATTATCTAGGGAGTGTCAGTTTCAATTGGTCTGGGTGTGACCTGTGCTTCATGATCTTTAAAAGCTCTTCTGGTGATTCTGATTTGCAGACAAAAGGAAAACCAAAAGTTTAGACTTACTTCCTATGGAGAAATGTAGGATTCCTCAGGCTACTGAAACAGATGAAAGGACATGTTATAGCGACACCATTAGTTAAGAGGAAGAGACAACTGAAAAGTAAATATCTAAATGCAGGTCTTTCTGTTTACAAAACAGCAGTAGCACAGCTGTGAGTCAGTAGGGAAGACCACAGGAAACACTTGATTTCTTCTTAGTTTTATTCTTGTGCTTAATCTGTTTGCATCAAGGAATCTTATGGCCCTCCTTCTTAAACACTGAAAGATGTTTGCGAAGCCTGGGGGTTGAAGGTACAGCTTTATTAGCAGTGTGCCCACTGGTTCTCCCTGGATATCAAGCAGCACAATAATCACTACAAACAAAACCCACTGCTTTCAATGAACACAAGACAGACTCCAAAGCCAAGTTGTTTAGAGCCGTCTGATTTCCAGGTGAACAAACTGTGAAACCAGAAAATGATGCCACTTGGAGTTTTGAAAAGAATGTCAGTCAATCACATTGTCTTTCTACATCTTGGACACCCAGGCAACCGTCAAAGCTTGATTTAACGTTAGTCAAGAAATGGCCATCCTTATGAACCCACAGAGACGATGAATGGCATTGTCACCTTTGCTGAGCACTAGTAGGGACCAGGTATTCTGTAAGTGCTTTACATGAGCAGCCCCATCCGTCTCCACAGCCTCTGAGGAAGTAGATGCAACTTTCCTCATTTTACAGGTTAAGAAATTAAGTCTTACTGTATTAATATCACATAGTCATTATCCGGTGGCTGGTAAATGACAGAGCAAGGACTTATACCCAAATCTGCAATTTCAAAATTCAGGATTTACCATTGAGTTACTGCCTTTGATTTGTAGACTTTCAGGATGAAATAATTCAATTTTGTTTGCTTTCTAGCCCCTTTGTTTATCCATTTCTTGAATCTGAATCTTAGTCATTGTCATAATATTGTTGGCTTATTTAAAAAAGAATCTTTTTCTATGAGCTTGTCAATATTTACATGAACTTTAAACAGCTGATTTTATAACTGGAGATTTACCTGGTTTTTATGTGATCTGATTAATCACATAAAAGAAACAACCACAATAAAAAATAAGTGGAGCGTTGCTGACTCTGCTGTGTGCTGACTCATACCATTAGTGCTGTTCTTTTGTCAATACCCACGACTGGATTTTATACTTCTCCTTTTCTGTTTTAGCTGATGGTTATTAGAACATTTTGCTCAATCTGCCAGAGGTAGTTGAGAATCTTCCCAAAGCTATCATTAGTAAGTAATGCAAAACAGGACCAGCCAGGGTTTCTCTGCCTTCTGATACTTGGAAATATTTGAAAATTATCTGAAGCATGGTGATGTGTGAGCTGTCCTAACATTAACTCTATTGCTAAAAGTAATGAAACTGAAGCCAGGAGGACAGTCAATTAAGGTTTGCTAATCTGCATTTGGATATATGTATATGTACAGGGGTCCCTATGTATGTGCTCCCCCCCCACCCCACCCCCAACTCTGTCTTTATATAGTGTGGTGTCCTGTATCTCAGACATCCTGTTGATTTAGTGCAGACTGATGAATGGTTTGGGCATAATGATTTTCTGAACTTGCCCTGTTTTTCTGAGGGCCCGTATGGGGAGGCTCTTCTCTGAGAGCTGTTTACCTGACCATTGTCAAACAAGGGTTCTCACTTGCAGTCTGCACTTAGACTCACAGTGCGTGGGTGAGAGTCATTCAGAGGGATTTATGGAATCTCTAGCACCTTTAAAGTCAGTTCCAACTTTTTCCAGTATTCTGAGGCCAGAGTGCCTAGAATAAATACATTTTAAAGATTTGTTTATTTCCTTATAAAACTTTTATTCCTGAAATGAAGACCAAGGATTTTCCTCCCCAAGTAAAAGCTTGTAGCAGCTTGTATCAGGGCATGGGCTCCTCTGACTTCTGGGGTCAAGGACAGAACAGGATTGAGAAGATGACAGGACCAGCACTGCTCCTCATTCATTGACAGAGCAGCCTGTCATTGCTGTCCTTGAACGAGGGGGTAAGGTGGTAGAATGCTGGCCATGTCTTTTGATGGGGATCCCAGATTTTGTCCCCATCTGATAATATAGAGTACAATTATTAATACATCAGAAATTATTCATGATTATATATAAACATATTGGTAATATAAGTTACAACAAATCAGTTTTAGAAATAATGCAAATATGTGGTGCAAAACCTAGAGGAAGGCTAGCAGGCACAGAGAGGTAAGTCAGGGTTCAAAGAGTGTTCCACAGTTTTTCCTTTGGGACCTGTGGTATGATTGCACCTCGCTACCAATCGCTTGGATCAGAGGTGACTTTGTGACTCCTTGAGCCAAAGGAGTGTGTGTGGAGGGAAGTCTACCACTCCTGCATGGAAGTGTCCTTTGCCATCCTTTTCTTCCCTGCCATTGTGGTGGGGGCTGCATGACGGCTGCTCCATCAGCCCAGGTCCCTGATAAAGTCTTATCGTTCAACTTTAGAGGTGTAGTGAGAGTGAGACATCATCTTTTGTTACTTGAAGATTTTGAATTTTGAGTTATTTGGATTGACAACACAATCTCATCGATAAGGAAATCATTATGTTAAAGCTTCCATTTTGAGGGGTAGTAAGAAGATGACAGAGGAAATTGCTCAAAAGGATTTAGTGAGTTTGTATTCATTGTTGTTTTTAACATTGGGAATTGCTGACAAGCAAATATAGGAAAGGGTGGAAAAATATTAAAATGCCTAGACCATATCTTATGATGTTTCTGTTTTTTTAAAAAATTGCAGGAACATATACATAAAGTTGATCATTTTAAGCATTTGTATGTGTTCAGTGACATTAAGTACATTCACATTGCTGTGGAACCATCATAACCATTCATCTCCAGAACTTTTTCGTCATTTCAAACTAAATAATAGCCCTCCCTTTCTTCCTTTCCCTAACTTCTAACAAATTCTACTCTGTCTCTAAGATGTGACTCCTCTAGGCACTTCATAAAAGTGGTATCATAGGCCCTTTGTCCTTTTTGTGTCTGGCTTATAAAACATCCCCCTCCCCCTTTATTTATTTATTTTTTGCAAGATGGTAGCATTCTGGTTTGTGCTCGCAACCCCTGTACTCTACAGCTACTTTAAAGACAGTCTCTGCTCAAAAACAAGGGAGGGTGACTGATTGTGGCAGTGGGTTGAAGTGGTTGCAGGCTTTCCAGGTCAGAGGTCAACAACCTTTCCAAACTGGAGTTCTAAGCCCTGTGCTTCCCTTGGGTCAGGGGTTAAGGATGGTTTCAAACCCTGAGCAACCCAGTTTTGCCTCCTGCTGCTACAGGGCAGGCAGATTGCCATACCCTGTAAATTGAGGGGCAGAGAGCTTTGGTTCTGGTGATAGCAGTTGCTTATAGCTTTTGGAGGGGCTGTGACAAGGGTGACAGGTCTCAAAGCCGTGGAAAATCATCCCATAGTTCATCAAAGCAGGAGGGAGTCATGTTTATCATTCTTTCTGTTTGAGGTAAAGTAAGTCATCAAAAGTTGCCTGGGGATGTTACTGCTCTTTTTGGTAATTGCTTTTCTTTCTGGATAGAAATGTATGGATAGTCTAACATGGATATCAGAAGGATGAGGCATGGTGGTGGACTAGAATCAATAGGCTGTAAGTTTGACAATACAAACTGTTCAGGAAAGCAAGTCAGCCTTAGAGGTCACCCTGAAATCTACCTACTATACCCTTTGTCAGATTTGAGGACCACATAGAGACAGTGGTGAAATCTCTGTCTTTGGGCCATATTCAAGTTTTATTTGGAAATACACAGGATCAAAGCTTTATTTTGAAGAAAGAGTCATGGAAAATTATTCGTTGCCATAGAATAAACTGCTTTGGTTTTCTTATTTTCTCAGTTGATATGGTCTGTATGTCAGGCATTTAACTGTGTGTTGGGGATATAACAGAAGCATTAACACCCATGATTTCTTCCTATGTGGAGATCTCAGCCCTATGAACAGACAAATAATAATCTATTGACAAGTCAGTTAATAATTATTTATTGGATATGAATTGTGTTCAGGAGATTGGGGCTTTTAATCAGACACAAGTCATGTAAACAAAATGTCAAATTGTAATTCTAATGAAGACTTGGAAAGAGATGTTCTGGACCATAAATGCCTATAATTTGGGTTTATGAGAGTCAGAGAAAGTTCCTTTGGAGATCTGAGGGACAGAAAAACTTAACTAAGTGAAAGGGGATGAGAAATGCATTCTAGGCAGAGGAAATAACATCTGTAAAGGCCCTTTGGAGGTAGGGATCTTGGTGGAATATGGATGAATGGAAGTCATTTGTGGTTGGAATGGGGAGAGAATTGGTAGATAAATTAAGGAAGAAGCTAATCAAGAAAAGCATCCTTATAAATATGAGAGAAGCCTGGTTTTTCATTTTCCTTTTTAGGATGTGTTGGTCCTTTTCCTCAGCTCGAGCTTAGAAGTATGGATTCTGGACCCAGACTGTGGGTCTATCCTTGTTCTTCCACTTATAGACTTTGGGCGCATTAGCCTCCATTCCCTTATCTGTAAAATGGGGATTTAATATTAACTACTTCATAAGTTTGATAGGGAAGTTAAATGAGTTTATATATGTAAAGTTTTTAGAACAATGCCAGACACTAACTGAAAATGCCACACAACTGTAACATTATTATGGTCCTATTTGGTAGAGAGCATCACTATTCATCAGTTATTCCCCAGTTTATCAGTAAAAATTCCAGGTTGAGTTACATCTATAACAGGTAAATGTTTTCACTATGAGCAGAGAAAACCTAAAATTAACTGTAGCCCTCTTCAATGTCATTTTATAGTATGAAAAAAAAATGTATTTCTCAAGTAAGTAAATCATCTTGGAAAGGTTCTCTTTCAGAACTGAGAGAATTGAAATGTCTTCTGCTTTACCCGGTGTGTATTTTACATTTCTGGAAGATTTCTTGACATTGATTTAGGTGAACTAAGGGCAGAACTTCCCTAAATCTTTTTTTTAATCATCTTAGCATTGATACAGTTGAGCATCTTAGAATGGCAGAGCCAGAAGCAACCTTAGAGAGCAACTAGTCATTTGTTCTGATTTAATTGGTTGTTGGTTTCTGCTTGGAGTGATCACATTAGCAAAAAGAGCTGCCAGCTTAAAAATTTAATAGACAAGTAATTAATTTAACTGAGACACTTCTGTGAAATTCGCAATACCATCTGCAGCTTCGCCTTTGGAAGGCAATAATGTATTTTTGCTAATTTTTTTTTACCATTTCAGAAAAATAAAAATAATACACAACCTTAGTATAGATTTGGTAACATTGTGAGTCATCAGGCTCTCCATGTGGATAGTGCTACATTATTACACAGACTTTTATTGGAAGCTAACATCTATGAGGCCTTGTGATGGATGATTTTATACGATTGCCTCATTTAATTCACACAGTAATTACCTGGAGTCTTGGGCCCACTGGACCTTAGATCCTGTCTCACCCTTTCTATATTCTTCTCTGTATTGCAGGGGAACTGATTCGTGGAGCTGTATTTTCTAGTTTCCTTCTCCTGTCCGCTGGTGCCAGGTTGGGGTTGAGCACTGGCAGGCACTGGTGGAAATGTGGGTGGGGTGGTATTCTCTTCTCTCCCTTTGCCTCAGATTGCATCTTCTTATGACATCAGTTCCCTGGAGACTGGCAAGTTATAGTTCTAACTTCCATTCCCTATGTTTCAATAACATTGTGTCTTTACTTGATTTCTCCTGACAATGGATATTAGAACCTCCTGTTCTTGTTCATCTCTGGGTTATTCCATTGTCAGATTTGCTTATAGTCTCTATAGTTTGTGTAAATAGTAACCTGCATTGAATTCTTCCTATTAAAATATTTGAAGTAATTTCTTTTTTCTTGTTTAGGCCCTAACTGATAGAGTTCAATTTAATTATGCTTGTTTTTAAAGATATATATATAGGGAAATTGAGGATCGTAAGTAAAAATCACAATAAGCCTAATATCACAAATTCACTTATTAAACAAAAGTCCTCGTACTCCTAAACTCACATATACTTTTCCCACTATTATACTGTGGTGCCTTTACATCCCTATAAAGAGGGGAAACCTTATTTATAGGGGCAATCTCTGTTGGATTATCAGTGTCAAGATGGATTTTACCACAGTTCTGTCTTAGTTCAATTAGATTGATGATATACTACAGGCTGAGTTGGAGGGTCTACATCTCACATCTTTCCAGAGACAGAATTACTGGACTCTCAGAAAACAGATTAGAAAGGTGCTCTTTTGTTTGTTCACAAAAGCTTGGTCCTTTGGGAAATCCTTTATAGATTCATGTGCCACCAAGTTCCAGCTACTCTTCCAGGCCAGATGATGAATTCCCTTTGATTTAGTCAAAGAGAAAATCAAGATATTTGTCCTTCACTTTGAATTTAGTTAGAATCAGGATAGACAGACTCTTAAATTATCACTAAGTGTGAAAAAAGATTGAAGACATTAGACTTTGCCATAATTTTAACAGTTTTCATAGCAACAAATCACAGTAAAATGTTTGTGTTCTGCAAATACTGAAGGAATCATAGGATAATGTGTTTACTTATAGAGACCCTTCTTATAAAGAAATTGATGTTCTTTATAAAAGTAAAAAATAGGGGCTTCCCTGGTGGCAGAAGGGGTTAAGCACAGCACTATGAAGCAAGTCACAGTGACTGCAGCATGAGTTCAATCCCCACCGGCCAGGGAGGTGACCCACATGGAGTGGCAGACCTCTCCTGTTTTGCCCACTGCTCCCCTTAGCAGTGTACCTCAATAGATCTGCCTGTCATTGGTGAATCCTTTCATCCCCTGCAGGTCTGGCCTGTACACAAGTTCTCGTATGCATAAATAAATCTTTTTAAAAAATGAAAATAAAAATAGAAAATAAAATGTTAGATCAGCAGTAGAAAAACAGCCTCAGGATTCTTGATAGATGGGACAAGGAGGTGAGAATGTTGAGGTCTAGGGGTGAGTGTGTAGGGATGGGGTACTAATGTGCTGAACAATTTGACTATGTACTTAGTAAAGTAGGTAAGACTGTATTGGTTGAACTTAGAGATGAAGAAGAGGGTCTGGATGGATAGAGGATATTATAGTAAGTTATATGTGTGTGTGTGTACACCATAGCATATGACATATTATTACAATGGTACTATGGTAGTTAAGAAGAAAGGCAACAAAGGTGTGAAATCAGGACTTTTGTAGAAGTAGAATTGCTAAGATTTCATTATTGATTGAGGTTGGAGATGAGGGAAGAGAAAAAATTTGAGTATGATTCTGAGAACCAGAGTCTTCGTGATTTTATTTTTTCTTTTTACACATATAATATCCAACCCAAATAACTTTTCATCCTGTTGTAGAACTTTTATATTACTACAGGAAATTGTAGTACAGGTTGATAGTCATTTCTCTTTGATGAGGACAGAGAAAGTTGCAAGGTGGCTTAGAATAGCATTGCATTTCCATCTGAGGCAGAGATGAGCAACGAAGATTCTGTAGTCATCGTACTGCTGATCATGAGCTATGACCATGGAATTTAAAGGAATAGCTGAAAACCTGTGGGGCTTTAACAGTATTTTTAGACCACTGAAAAATCCTTACAAGGTAAGAAATATTTCAGGGTCAGACCAGGAATGAAGAAATGATCTACCTCAGACTTACCTGGGGTCAGAAGTAGGTCTGCCTGCCCCCCACACACCCCCACCCCTTTCAGTTCCTCTGGTCTGTGCTCTGCCCTAAAGCACATTTCTCACTCTTGTGTCCTTGCTTCTTCCACTACTCCTTCCCCTGCTGCTGCCACCATTACAGACTTCCTCTGCTTTCAGAGCCTGAGTGCTTCCTGCTGCCAAATTACTTAGGTCACCTCCTAAATAACTTGTTTTCCTTTAAACTAGCACGCTGACATATTTCATGTTATTTATACTTCATTATATATTGCATTTCACTGTGCTTTATTTTCTCCAATTGTGTCAGTTAGTATTGTCTCCAATTAAAGGCAAGCTCTGCAAGGAAGAATTTTACCTGCTCTTATCATTCTCCACACATTTCACAGAAAGAACACTTAGTTGAATAGTTGATTTAGGGTGAAGATGTTGCCTCAGTCTTCTTCTAGTCACTTTATCTATTTAGTTACCTTACTACGTCCGTCTTCAGCTCTTGCATTGCCACCATGCATATGAACACTAGTTGTGAACACTAACACCTTTCCTCCAGTCAGAAGAGTACTGTAACATGGAGAACTCAGACATGGGGCACAAGGAGGAAGAAGGAACAATGTGTTTAGAGACATAGCTTGTTCTTTGGGCTGGGAGAACTTGTTTGCCAGAACTCACCAATAGGCAAGGTTGTCAGAACAGATTCTGTGTGTCTTCAGATTCTGTATGTCTTAGGACAAGATGATAGAAATTGACATAGTCCAAGAAGTTCCTTGTGCATTTGGATAAAAATACATACGGATGTTTGGAACATCTGCTTTTTTATCGGTGTGAACAACCAACAGATCCTTTTGTCATAGCTACTGTTTACCAAGCCAGGAATGTTGTGGCAACTTATATCTATGTGGTGAATTTTTTACTATAAAGGAGAATGTAGGTATTTTAAAATCTACTGAACAATGAGAAAATGGAAATGCAGAGAGTTTAATACTAACTTTAATACATCAACTCTTCTAAGAAGCCTTTTCTGGACCTTCAGTATAAGCTAAGCACCATTATACCTCCCATAGTAACTTGTGGCTATCTTTTCATAGTCTCTGCTTGTTGCTTTTCATAGTAAATATAATTAATATTTAATCTATAATATAATTTTATACATTTCTATTTTCTATTGCATGGCTTCCTCCTTAAGGATAAAGTCTAGTTTTTAAGTCTAGTCTCTTTTTCTCTACATTTCATTTTCCTACATATCACAGACCTTGGGGTTTTAAAACACAGGATGCCCTTCAGTTATTGAGGATAATTACAGCTTTAATATATAGTTAAGGTTACTTAGTGTTGCTGCCTTCTCTAGGGAAGGGAGTATTTGGAATGTTTTCTTTTCTATGAGATACTCACCTCATTTTCGTGACTGGGAAGCCTCTGCTTCCAGGAGTCGACTTCAAAAGAGGATAGCGTACAGTGATAATTGCTCCCTGGCAGAAAGGTTGCCACGGACACTGGAGAACATTCACGGTTAATTTTGTAGAACCATGGCTAATGGGACAAATCACTGGGCTGTGGAGACTTCTCTAGCTGAAAGAGCATAAAGACATGCAAAGGGGGGAAGCAGGTCACGGGCTTTGCCCCCAGCTTCTGAGGGGGTTCATGGAAAGGAGAAAGCAGGCAGATGTGACTCACTGGGTCAATGTGGGTGGCGTAGGATTAAATTGTCATAGCTGGGCTGACATCAGTAGCATGTGATTGATATCAGTGCAAAGACGGCACCTGCCAGCCAGGGGTGTATGGCAGGGGCAACCAGAGTTGAATTGTGCGTGAGGCAAGTCTGCTGTTGCGGCACACAGATCAGCAGTGGTGAGCCCGCTCTCTTTGGATTCTTGCCCATAGTCTAATGATGCTCAACCAAACTGAGGAACTTGTCTAAGAGCTTCTGTGGCTTGTCCTTGAGGCTGAAGAATTTTAGTGGCCAGGCTGGGTCGAACAACTGCTGCTCAGGCAGCCAGGCTAGTGCTCTATTCCATGTAACTCACAAAAAGAGAGACATAAGCAAATTTTAAGGAGTTATGAAATAGGTTAGGGACAACTGGACCCCTGGGCAGCTTGCTTCTTCAGAGCACAAAAGTTCTTTCTGGTATTAATGGCTGCACTGGTGAAATGCAACTTCTTGTCATTTTGTGATTAGGTGATTCTTGTAGATTAAGCCAGAGAGACATCACAGTAGTGTGTTATCATGAATGTGCTGATCTTTATTGATGTTTAAAGAGCAACAACAACGATGCAAGAAAGATTTAAGTGGAGATCCCTTCCTGGGCAAACAACAGGAAACAGTAGTGGATAATTAAAACTATAATAATCTTAAAATAATTCTAAAATATAATAAACAGCTTGAATTTGCTAAACACTTCACATCAGAATGCTTTGATGAATGAATCTTATCTCATTGACTATTCACAGCTACTTCCGAATAACCTAGGAGGCAATAGTCACCCATTTTGGAGATGAAAAATCTGAAATGAGAGATTTGGTGATTTGCCCAAGATCACAAAGTAGTTACTATCAAAACCAGGACTAAAAGTTTAGTTCTTTACTTAGTGCTTTGCTGTAGTAAACTTCACAATCTCTTATCTGAATCCAAAAAAAAAAATTTGCAATCCAAAAAAAAAAAAACCAACCCACCACACACCATGTCAAAACTTTACTTGTTTTGTACTAAAAAAAAATTTTGGCAAAAAACAAAACTAAAAAACCCCTAATGGTATGAATTTCTTTGGTGTTCTCTTTAGGGAGGCAATTTATCTATTTTATTGCAGAAATTTTAATTTTTCCAATTACATGATGCTGCCCCAAACTGGCATATTGTGTTTTATGAGCCATGTTCTCTTTCTACAGTCCAAAGGGAAAAAGATCTAATTTCAGAAAGAAGCACATCAGAAAAGAAAAGTTTTGGATAATAATTATAATTCTGAAGTAGATTGACTTTTTCATCTAACAGGTTCTGGAAATATGTTTACTTTAACCAGATATCTAATAGTCACTATTTCCAGGTACAGTACATGTTCTGCTAATGCTGAACAAATTAGACTATAATGAAATATACTTAATATCCACCCAGCAGTTGTTGTGAGGGTTAAATAAGATAACTTAGGTAATTTGGCAGCATCTGGCTCATAGGACACATTCAGTACTCGAGGGTTAGTCATTACCTTTCTTAATAAAATTTGTATGCATGTTACAGATGAAGAGAGGTGACAGGCAGTAGGTTAAGTATCTTGCCCAAGGTCACGAGGCTAGTAAGTGACACTGCCAGGACTGGACACCCTGACTGTCTCTTCTACCCAAAGCATATGCATAATCAGTAGGGTAGAGCTCATTCTTGGAACTTCCAGGGGGTTCTAGAAATCCTTCCAGATCATCATTATGAAAATTAATTACCAAATCATTGGGCTGTAGCATGTGGAAGAGCTGTTTAATAGCCTGCTGGTTAAGCCAGATTTTGTGTTGCTGGGAGAGTGGGGAGAGAGCCTGTGGGCAGAGGAGGGAAGAAGGGAGGGATGTGGGGAGGGCAGAATGACTTTATAGAGTGATTGGGAAACCTCTATTCCAGAGAATTATTACAAGTACATTAAATCCCTTGGATGGATTGATGAGATCTTTTTGGGAATTAGAGCAGAGCAAAGACACTCCCAGGGCTTGTCCTAAGAGTCTGTGGTAAGGTCAATGAAACAAACTTATGGTCTGGAGAAAAATAATCATGACTTAGGTTGTGCACATATGATAAGAATTTGCTCCCTTCCTGTCCTCCTCCCAGTTCCCTTCACATGGGTCTTTTGCTTCCCCATGTCCTTGCTTTGAACCTAGGGCTTTTCATTTTCTAACCACAACTCTGGAGATGAGTGCCTGTCTGAGGGTGGGGAAGGTGGGTGGGCTGAGAGAGAAGGGAAGGAACAGACGCCTACGAAGCAAAGACAAGAGGAGAGCAATGCTTGCCTCAAAAATGGATCTTAACCCCGCAGCTCCTTCCTGTCACAACTCACATCTCAGATGGTGAGAGGAGAGTTGAACACCCAGTGCTTGTGGTCTGTCAGGACAGCCTGGCAAGAAAGTGAGCGCCTCGGCTGCTAAGCCCCAGATTAAGAGGACCTCGGTGCTATTGTGTTGGCAGCTGCTCCGACTCACCCGTGTGCTGTGCAGCATCAGCACATGTCTGGCCTGATTTGCTATTTGGGACTCTGCACTTGAAAGATGCCCCCTCCCCTAGACTCCTTGACATTTGTCCAGAGATTAATTGGACTAATCCTCTTCTTGAAAGAATAGGTTGGAGAGTATGTTTTGGGGAGGGCGGGCAGGCAGGCAGGATTGAAGAGACAAGCATTAATGAAGGCACTGGAGCTTGTTGGAGCCTTTGAAGGAAGAAAAGAGCAAATTTCTCTGCTGTTCCCGCACCAGGCTGACAGGTGGGCTGAGAGACTGCGGTTCTTCTGTTCTGCTGGGCTCTGCCAGAAGGCCTGTGCACACCAGCGGTAACGACTTTTGACAGCACCAGCTGTCACTCAGGGAAGAAGCCTCCCCGGTGCACCTTGGCATGCCATTCTAGACTCTTGTACCCAGGGCAGAAGGTTAAAACCCCAAGATAGGTCATCCCAACTGGAAGACACACATGGCTTGGAGACTTGTCTGGGAGACTTACAAAAGCAAACATAAATTTCATTTGAATCAGGCATTCAAAATTAATATCATTATTTGAGATTTGGGGGGGAAGGGAGACAGGGGACCATGGATGACAGTCTTAAGCTGTGTGTCCACATTTAGGAGAGGACACAAAGCTTTCTCCCTTATTGTGTAATAATGATACCTACTATTTTTTGGAATTTGCTGTGTGTCAAGACACTGTTCTAAACATTTGCATATATTGATTAATTTATTCTTAACAACCCATATGAAGTAAGCACTAGTATTATCTCTATTTTACAGAGTTGGCAACCTGCCCAGGATCATTTTAAATGATGGGGCACCAAGACTTTAACACCTACAGTCTAGCTCATGGTCCCACCCTCCTAACTTCTGCACGAGGCCATACTACTAATGGAGAAAAAGGAATAAACATTTTACCTGGACTAGTCCCAGATTAGAACATGACTTATTGAGATTAAACAATTAATTGGAGATAAAGCATCCCTGGGAGAGCTGAGGATAAAGAGCTAGGGAAACACTTTTGGAAACCTCTGAAAGATTTGTGCCTAATTGTACAATAGATGGAACAGCACTCAAGTCATGTGCTGTGCTTCTTTGTAAATTACTGCAGACACTGGCATAATGAATGTGAAATGACTGGTGGTTAATCAAATCAAATATAAGACAGGTGATATTAAAGTGGGATTTATATTAATGCTGATTATAAAATCTAGTAATGAGGAGTTTAAAAAATGTCCATGCAAGGTGATAGAAATTTGCAAAAGTGTGAATATCTGTTCATTCCTTATCAGAGGTAAGACAGCTAGGTCACAGAAATTGTTTGGAAGGAACCAAGATGACAAATGCTAACCAGAGAACTTTTGTGTTTCTCTTAGTGGGTTTTGAGCAGCGTGTACACTCTTCGATGTAGGACCATCTAACTTCAACCTTCTGTGTAACCACTGTTCACTTAGCAGACAGCACATGCACAGTCCCACAGTCTCTCTTCTTCTAGCCAAGTCTTTTCCTGTTATAAGGATTGAGTTCCTGGCACTGGAGTCCATTACAGATCTCCAGGGGTACATATGGAAGGGAAAAAAAAAGGGACAGTAAACATAGAGTCAACTCACTTCCCACCTGATCTTTAAGAAGTACTATCTTCACTCTATGAGGAAGAAACTAAAGAGCAAAGAAGTTGCTAGAATGGACTTGGGGCCCAGGCTGTTTCAGAGCAGTGCTTTCTCCACGTGTCACCATTTCTGCAGCACCAGGAGGTAAAATGGTGAAGGAAGGGAAGGAAGAACTTCATTCCGCCCCCTTGGTGCCACACTTTGCCTTCTCTGCTTTGTTGCCAGACCATTTTGCCACACTGAAGTTTGGTCTCCTTGCTAGAGGAGGGGAAGGAAGGAGGGGAAGGAGGCAACATACTTATCTAGGTTCTTGTTTTATATTCTTTTCTCAGTTCAACCACAAGTCCCCTGACCCTCATTTTCTGCTTTTCGCCCCATATAGAGTCCTTAAGGAGCTCTTGGAATTGAGGGCAGCAATGCTGCTCGTGACTCCTTTAGATAGAACATGGTTTGTAATCTTTGCTTAACTCCTTGGCCTGGAAAATCTGAGG
This sequence comes from Galemys pyrenaicus, assembly GCA_019455555.1. Lineage (NCBI taxonomy): Eukaryota > Metazoa > Chordata > Mammalia > Eulipotyphla > Talpidae > Galemys > Galemys pyrenaicus. Next base: position 10,652,780 of record JAGFMF010011712.1, on the reverse strand, counting down.
GTAAGATCTTGTTTACTCAAGAAAGTGTGTTTTTATTTTTCTTCAATATTTATCATCAGGACAGGATTATGTTAATAGTTTACTATATCCAGAAAAACTTAATGTCAGATAAGAAACTAATTCAAATCAAAGATTTCCAAACAAATGATTGAAATAGGTTCTTTTATAAGCTGCAGATCTCTAGCAAAATCTTTCGCTTCTCCATGTAGAGAATCTTCAGTCTAAGAAATGCTCAGTGGTCTTCAAGTACAACTACTTTCTGCATGAGGATGAGTGTTTTACACAAGGTAATATCATCTATAAAGTACCATTATTATAACATGACTTCATCTGATAGGCGAGAGGAAATCAAATCAAATTGTTACTTAGACACACTGCTGTGGTGCCTTGGATGCACATACTCCACTGCACAAGACACACTAGTCATTCATCCTTTATCTTTGCCTGATTCTTCTTGGTTACATAGACTATATTTTCACTTATTTTGAATCTTCTCTTCCAGTCTTATCCTGTCCAATCCATTTTGCACACAGAGGCAGAGAGCTTTTGAAGACATAAATCAGATTGTCATTTCCTTGCTTCAAGCCCTTCAGCCTTCCCATTGCCTTAAAATGCAGTATCTGCCTTTTTGGCTTTCACCTGCCCTGCAGGTTCTGGTTCTTGTCTTTACTTCAGTCTTGCTCCAGGGCTGCTGGCCTTTACTTGGAGCTCTGCTGGCTTCAGAGCTCGCTCATCTCTGTGTCTGGAATAGTCTGCCCCAACTTTTGTATAGTTGATTTCTTCTCATGCCTCAAGTTCTAAATGCTTAAATGTCAGAAATACCTTTTCCTGAACGCTCACTATAGAGTAAGATTTCCTTGCTACTTTCAATCCTTTATTTAAATCCTTTCAGTAGTCTGCATCACAATCAACAATGATTTTGTTTAGTGACTCTTGGATTCTTTATTTCTCTGATTAGAAAGCAGGCGTGAATGGGACAGGTCTTCATCTGTTTATAAATGTGTCCTTTGCGCAAAGAGCAGTGTGCTTGGCACGGGGCTGTCCTCCACATACATATGTTTAATAAATGAATGCATGAATGCACAGATGAACAGTCATATTTTCTTACAGTCATTACTTAATGGAAATTACATGTAGATCCTGTCAATGGTTTGTAACTTTGGTGTGGGGGTGTTACAGTGCCTCACACTTGCAAATACTGGACCACAAGGAACAAAAAGTCCTTCATCTTGTTTTCAGGTCTTGTCTTAGCATCCTGAGAAATAAGGGATTGAATCTCATCAATTCTATGTGCATTTCAGGTGGCTAATTTATTTATTTTTGGACTCAGTCTGACAATCGCCAAATGTATCTTAAAACGAGGTAACCACACACTAACATATCAGTGTCTCAGTACTGCAATTGCTCCTTAGTTTATACAATAAGATCCTGGGAGCATATTGTGGAAAATAACTCCTCCAAAATACCGGTGTTATATTGCTCATTTGAAATGTAGTTTCTTAGACAAAGATGCTATTTTGTTTCAAGTTTTCTATTTGCTTGTATTGATAATGCTTACTAGAATTTCCAGTGTGGCATTTTGCTTCCATTTCTATAGCACTGTTAATGATAACCATGTGGACTCCAAATAGAAAATGACAGGAATTATTCTAATAACATGCAGCAAAAATTTATTTTATCTCTGCATTATCAGCTCTTTTGAGATGAAAAAATAATTTCCTAAATTGTGGCCTAAGGTGGTAATCTTCTAAATACAGTCACTTTCTTCAGTGAAAGGATTGGAGTCCTTGTTTTGTTTATTGGTTTGAATTATTTATGGATTTAAAGCCACCCCACTGAGCACCAACTCATCTCTGCCAGGTGCATTGGGTCTCAACGGGTTGGAAGTGAAATGTGGGGTCCCAAACAGGGAAAGAGATGGAAGCCACATTCACAGTTTATTTGCTCACAGATGTTCACATAATAGAAACTGAAATTTAAGAAGTAGCTTCTCTCTCTTGCATTTAATGAGAGACAAAGAAAAACAGTTGTGTGGGAGTTGAGAAGACTAGGGGCAATAAAGCGTGGAAAAGAACTGGGAATACCCATGTCACCAACCCCACAAGAGAATAAACTCATTGACAAGAATATTTGATTTTCATCCCCAGGACATTTGACTCTTGACGAGTCATCAGCAAGTGATTTTTACAGGAGGGAGGAATTAGAGCTTAATCCTAGATGTGTACCTGAAAATCTGACCATCGATTTGTCCCTTCGCCCCATAGCCCGACGAGCTGTAGGGACTCATCAAGCAATGTCAGGGTCACGATCTTGCCTACACTACTCAGTGGTGAAGATGTTGGGTGCAGGTTTCCCCTCTGCCTGTGCCAGCACAGTCAGCTTTGGTCTGTGTCCATACCTGTGGTATCTGTTGTTTCACGCGAGAAGAGGCGGCCCATGAGAAAGGATGAAATGCGGCCATTTTCAGCACAATTGAGGGAGTTTGAGAGAATTATATGTAGTAAATCCAGGCAGAATGATAAAAACAAATACTGGACATTCACACAGCAGGCAATTCAACAACATACTTTCAAAAGCCAGTGGACACAATAAGCATCTGAATGCTCTCAGGTGAAGAGGAAGGGAGAAGGAAAGGGACAAGAGGATAGAAAGCATAGTGTTGGGGAAATATTTTACAAAGAATAAGATAAGCATCATTATCCAAAGTCAAAAAAAGCAGAACACTATTTTTTGGTCAAGTATATATGAAAAACATTAGGCAAAGCAGAGTTAAGAGAGTCTTTAACCGCATGTCTTCGTGGGACATTTATTTCTTGAAAAGGTGGGCCATTGTGAATGAGAGTCATTTTCTATGACTTCTAGCTAGAATAGCTGCTCTGACTCTCCTATGTATGATGTTCCTATAGTTATTGCTAATGACCAAATGAATAGGAACATCTGAATTAGAATTTTTATGGTCTGAAACAGTTTGATTTTAAGGTTAGCTAATTGAGTCAAAGTTTAAGATGGTTTTCCAGTATATTATTCTTCTAAAATTAAATGTATTTAATTTAACAGATTTAAATTAATGGTACCTTGAGTTCTCAGGTTGGGGAATCTCTCTCCTCCCCTTGCCCTGCTAAGCAGTTCTTACCTATATTGAAACAGCAGCACAGACAAGAACATGCTTAAATTTCTAGGCCAATAGACATTATTCCTTTGGTTTATGTTTGTGGTAATTTGTTATAGCAACCAAAGAAAACTAATATAAGCAAGTATTCTCATTTTTTGGTTTGCTTTTTGTTTTTGTGGGTTTTTTTCCCTATCAGTAAAATATTTTGAGCATAGCATCTGAAATATGTTTACTTGAAATATTTGAACATAAGCAAAATGACAATATGTTACACATACTATGATGCATAAAATGAGAATTTAAAAAATGAAGAAAAATGAAAATGAAAAATGAGGAAAAATGAAGGAGTAACTAATATCTTTTTTTATAGTCCTATCCTAGTGGTATAAAATTTGTTCATAATAAAGTTTATTATATTTTAGTGAATGAAATGAACTGAATATGCTCTATTGACTTAAAAATTTTACCTAACTCTTAAACATCTGGTTCAAAGTTCAGGTTATTTAGGTATTTATTCTAATGGTTATTTAGTTTAACAAATATTTCATAAAGTCACACAGATTTGAAAGGAAGAGGTGACTCTACTAACTATATGTGGATATTGTTTTATTTCCCCAGTTCATTTACTAATTATGCAAATAATTTTTATCTCATTCAGCTAATACATTTCTATCTTAACTTTATCAGTTACTCTTATAAAACAGTCAAGTGATAATCCTTAAATGTTAAAAAATAAGTTGAAAATCCACTGGATGTGTTTAAAAGATTTGAAAATAGATGCAAGTTTTTAAGGAGCGTAGGTAAGAATAATTTAAGTGAGGCAATATTTTCAGACAACAAAATCACATGATCACAGGCTTTTTGATTCATTATTGAAGCACTCCACTATTGTGCAGGGGCAGATTAGAAAATAAAAAGAAACGAATCTTTATGAAGTTAATGTATTTATCATTTTGAAAAATATGATGTAACTGCCTACCAGGGTTGGTAAAATTGTGTTACAGAAATCATTAGAAAATATGAACATTTGCGCTTTTTTTAAAAAAATATTTTATTTATGCATTCAAGTACTGGGGTACAGGCCAGAGGTACGGGGACAGAGTGGGAGCAGACAGGCAGATTGAGTGAAATATATTGCTGAGGGGCACAGTGGGTGAGACAGGAGAGGTCTGCCACACCATTTCAGTCAGCTGCCTGGCCAGGGCTCGAACTCATGCTGTGGTAGCTGCAGGTAACTTCATAGTGCTGCGACTTAACCTCTTGCACCACCAGGGAGGCCCTAATTTGTGCTTTTTGTAAAAGAGGAAAATGAAACATGTCTTTAAGTGTGGGGGCTTTTTAATACTGAGGTAGCCTGTGAGCCTCTGGAGTGCAGAAGTTTCATAGATACTGCCATCCTATTGCAAAATACTCTTGGCAGTTGACAAGTATTTTGTGTAGAAGTTGGGTAAGGGTACTCTGAATATTTTAAACAAAATACTTGGAATATAGGCCAAGAAAGACATATGCAAGAAGAAAGTCCTTCCTTTCTCACAAACCAAGAGCTTTTTAAAGAAAAGCCATTTTTTACCCCTAATTTTTAGGTCCTTTCAACTTCCAGGATTTCTAACCACGTCTGGAATCTTCTTCTGCTGCTGTAATCAGTCTTAGGGCCCAGGTGGCCCCTTGTTTATCATAGCCCTGGAGTGGGAGTATCAATTACCTATTAGGGAGAGGGAATTCAAGACCCAGAAGAGATATTCTGCCCAACAAAGGTCAGATGACATGACAACTTAGGACCTGGAATATAAACTGGAGCTTTATTCATTTGAACACCCAGTTTTCCAGGACAGAAAGCAGGCTGGTTTCCTCTCAAAGATGGGTACACCTTCTGTGGCACTGGACACTCCATTTTTCTTAGTTAACTATTTTTGGTGCTCGGAAAGATAATACTAAGTATTTCTTTCTTACACTAAAAGAGAAAAGTCAGATTGTTCAAATATGAAGCATTGTATAAACTGGAAAGGACATTTATGATCAACACACTGTCAGGAGACATAACAATGAAAAATTTCTTCAAATAAAATGAGCTTTTTTATCAAAAGCAATCAACTACCAAAAATCATGTTTGCCAGTCTGTATAGCAACTGGATTGGATCTTACTCATTGCTTCCACAGGAGCATAAAATGTCCTTTCTTGAGTTATAAACTACAGAAGACCTAGTTCCCTGCATTTGCACGGCCAGACACATAATAGGTACTCACTGAATATTTGCTGGATGGATAAAGGGCTGACTGCTCCTTTCAACTTCTAGAAATATTTCCCTCCCAGATTCTAACAATCCTCCTCTATTCTTCCCAGTTGGAATGTCAAAATACGCGTGGGGTAATGCAACCTACTGTGTTCATGTAGGTAACCTATTTACCTTCTTCTACAGATACAGGTGTGAATAGCTAGAGCACTTAAGACTTAGGAACCATAATACCTCTGGTTTCACCTTTTTCCCTGTTCTGTTGTCAAATAACAGTGAATTGACCTGAATTTGCACAGTAGTGACCATCCAACTAGCCATTCACCAAGCATGTTTTGAGTAACGACTATGACTGGGCTATAGTAGGAGGCACAAAGATAAATATTATCGACTCTACTCCATTCATTCACAATTTAGTACACAGCAGCCCCTGGAATTTGGGGGTCTACCAAAACAGGGACTGCCCAAAGCATTTGTACTTGAAAGAAGACTGGCCTGTTGGCATGTTTTGTGGGCCCCCGGGAACAGAATTTAAGACAGCTATGTCAGAAATTAAATTATATTTTTTTCTTTATTAACATTTTATTTATTTATATATATTTGACATCAATTATAATCCCCATGTATTCCCCATCACCATATCACCAGTGCACCATCACCTCAGTCCCCCGTGCTTCAGTCTGCCCTCAACCCTCCCCCTCGTCCCTCTCCACCAAGTGTCCCCAATTTGTCCTTGTCTTTTCATTTTTGGTTTTAGTGTAGAAATTAAATTTTAATGAGGTTCAGAAAAGAGGAGATGAGTGACGTTCTATGGTTCACCCTTACTTGTACTGTTTCCTAAACAAGGCTCTGGACAGCACTCAGTTTCATCCTAAGGATGGGCGTAGAGGATCACAAAGTGAGGACAACAGTGAGAGTGCAATTGAGGTTTAAAGAAAACAAGACTGATTTGGAGGGTCTGGAGTAGTTGTTGTGAGGGTATAGAGATAAAAATGTAAGTAATAATAACCAATTTTATTGTATGTTCACCATTTGTCAGACATTGTTCTCAGCACTCTGAATTCATTACTGCACTGGATCTTTATAATAACCATATGTGCTCCTTATTATTATTAATTGTGGTGTTTTTTAGATGAGGAAACTGAGGCATGGACTTGATAAGTTACTTGTCTGAGTGTCACAGATAGGCTTTGAACTCTCAACCACCACCTTGTATGGCACTATATTTGACAAATTTGATGTGAGAATTATATTGAAGGAGTCAGTGTCCTAGCTTGATACCAAGATTGTTCTTTAGAAACCATTCTTGGAGGTAAATCATCATCATGGAGAACACCGAGGAATAGCAGATTCAGGAAGCCAAAGAAAGAGTGTGCCTTGGGACTCTTTGAGATTGAGGCATCTTTGGGATCTAACTGAGATATTCATTTAGCCAATAGTACATGGTTCTAGAATTCCAAAGAGATATCTTAGCATAAAATAAATTGTATGGAATTTAAATAAACATGAAGAAAAAAACCAAAACCAAACACACACATACACACATAGGAGGAAACCAAACATTTTTAATAGTTCAAAAAAATTTTTTAAAGATGTATTTATTTATGCATACAAGAACTGGGGTACAGACCAGAGGTGTGGGACAGGGGGTGAGAGGATTCACCAGAGACAGATCTGGGAACAGAACAGGCAAATCAACAGAAATACACTGCCGAGGGCAGCAGCGTGCAAGGCAGGAGAGGTCTGCCGCACCATGTGGGTCACTTCTTTTGCCGGCAGTAGGGATTGAACTCATGCTGCAGTGACTGCGGTCTGCTTCATAGTGTGTTGCTTAATCCACTGCACCACCAGGAAGACCCAATAGTTAAAAATTTTGATCTTATATTTCGTACATTTGCTATACAGAGGCTAGATATCCCAATCCTGAGCATTTACACAAAATAGGCCTTGATACATTAACTTGGTTTCTCTGGCTCTTGTCATTAGGAAACTAAGCTTTAGATGATAAACTTTCTTTTGGTAGCAATGGTAGATTTGCAACCAAACACAAAGTTTTCTACTCTGTTCTTGGGACCCTTTGATCATCAACACTGAATGTTTACTTTGTGTCTATGGGACTAATTGACACATGTGAATATCAGTTGCACTGGGCTGGCCCCAGTGACACCCTGTGCCAACCAAGGGAGCTGACGGATAGTCATACTAAGAGAGGGGAGATGCTGCTGACATCTTTACGAGTCTTCAAAAATAATGTTTCAGGGCTTATATATTCAATAAATCTACTTGTAAAATTGATGAAACATTCTATACTATGGGGAAGATAAATTATCCTAATGCCTGTGCAGTTCTTTGTTCCCTGTTCCACAAAAGGGACTGCCTACATGCAGCTGTTGCTCACAGGAAATTGTTTTTCAGTCTTTAATGAAAGATGTCTGCCTCCAAGGCCAACAAGTGTTTCTGCTCCAACCCCAAATCAGAATGTGCCCAAACTTTGACCTTTATTCGATGGCTGTTGTGCAATTAGTTTCACGGAGATCTTAGGTGATGAGTGACTTAAAACTAAAGATCTTTGGCATCAGGTTAGCGGTGGCAAGAGTGATTTGCCTTGACTAAGAAAACATCTCTTACTCTAGGACAAGGGGTGGGGGCAGTGGTGCTCCACGTGTGAGTGTGCAGTTCCCTGGAAACTTACAAGTCAAAAAATGGACAAAAAATTACAAAAAGAAAGAAAAATGGTAACCATTACCTTAAGCAGTTTGAAATCACTCTGAAGGCAAGTTAGGCCTGCAGATTTCTGAATAATCTGGGTGATATGATCCCCAGGACATACACCTAATTTTCCCTCTAAGAGAAACTGTCTAAAGAACCCTTTTGTATGCCACTAGGATAGCTGTTACTAAGTGAATCACCTCTGAGAGAAACTGATTTTTCTAGAAGGTCTTAGCATTATTCTCCCTTTTCTCTTTAAATTCTAGTTTTTAGACTTTTAAGAATATATTCTATTGATAGAAAGACATGAGTAAAGACTCAATAAATGTATGTTCTTAAATTGTGTGTGGCGTGTGAGTGCTATTAATGTTTATACTATAAACATAAAATTCTATCTCTTACCCACTTGAGTTAAGCATATTGAATACATGAATGAGGGTGGCATTATTATTTAAGTTATTAATAGAAATTGTCCATATCTATCAATATGTCCAGATATATCTCCATATTCCGAACTGTGAAAGCGTGGAGACTCCAGCTAGAGTGCATGGGAGAAGAGGTTATAGGAGTCAGCACACTCGTCTGTTCAACAGTTATGTAATGAACACCTATTTTGTGCCTTGGCATGAGGCAAGTCCCTGTGTATCCCTCTTCCCCTGTGGGAACTAGCTGCCTGGTTACATGACTCGTGTTCACATGGGCTCAATGGAAGCCTGAGGAGGGTGGTGTTGGTGAAGGCAACACACATCTATCTGCTGGGTCAGGAAGAGAGATAATATGGGGTGAGGACATGGAGAGTGAAGTGAGAGGGGTTGATCTTTTGGGTGGGGGCGAAATTGAGAAGGAGGCTTACCTGGCCTCAGGGAGGGAGCGAGGCCCTTGAAAATCAAAGCCTGAAAGCTGTGAGCTTATTTTGGTTCATCCTTGGGAACCTGGGTGCAGATGACCGCAGCCCTACTGGGTCCTGACCTCCTGAGGGGCTTGCTGGTTCCTGGGGAACAGGAGGTGCGAGCTCAGCAGCTGGGGGCTGCCACATGAATGGCACCAGGCCTTTGTACCAATCAGTCTGCTCCCTGTCAGGCCTGACAAGCCAGCACCCTTTGTGCTCGTTAATAATGGATTTCCTTTCTAAGGCGCCATCAGGTCCTGAAACATGAACTGAATTGGTAAGCTTGGCTCTCTGCTTCCACTTCTCCCTCTATAGGGCCAGATCCTCAGCAGCTTTAAAGACTTTTATGAGTAGGGGTTGGCATTCCTTGTAAAATCCCTGCAAATAGTATAATTACCATATGGCTAGATCTTAGCTTTCAGTTATGAAGTTTTTTTTAGAAAAATGTGCAGATCGGACACTGCTTTGAGAAGAGGCCAAAGATCATAAAAGTATGAAATTTTATAGTTAAGGATAATTTGGGGTCATGGGAATCCCTTTCCCCAAAGGCTTCTACTAAACTTTTTTTAAAGTCATAGATATAATACATTTCTTAATAAGCCCAGTAACGTAGTGGTATTAGACTACCATAATAACCTTCATCCCTGTTCTTCTGTAGTAACATGCAGAGTGTGCAGTGCAGAAGTAGAGAATGTAGGGGTTCAGCCAGGCTGCCTGGCAAGAATCCCACCTGCCACGTGCTGGCTGTGTCACCTGACATGATTTAATCTATTTTGACCTCAGTTTCATTATCTATAAAATGGGAATGACAGCAATCTATATAATCGTCCTCATGAGGTTGTTGGGAGTGTTAAATAAATAACACACAATGCACTTAAACGCAAATACTGAGTTTGTTAAAACACAAGTTGGCAATATTCATATTCATATTTTATTCACATTAACTATTAATAACAGCTATAATGAAATATCACTGTTTTTGTTCAATTTAATCATTATATAGAACTTGGCAAATCATTTTTCCTCATTTAATCTATCATAAGCATCTTCATAGATTGAAATCCAATCAAATAGATATTACTATTACTATTTTTGACAGCAACCAACAATTTATATAGATTGCCACTTGCTTCAATATTACATTTTTAGTGGGCATTTGGTGATTTCTATGTTTTTACTCTTATAGTGTCACAATAGACTATTGTATATATATCCTTTTGTACTGTTGCTTTTGTTTCTAAAAGATTGATTCTTAGAAGTAGATCAAAAGTCATGAGACTTTAAAATAGCAGTAGACATCTCAAAATATCTTAGCAATTTGCTCTCCTACAAGAAATAATGAGACTGCTCATTTTCCTCTGTGCTTGCCAGCAGTAGATATTATCAATCTTTAATTTTTTCTCTTCAGCAGGCAAAAAATAGAATCTCATTGTTCTTTCAATTGCTATTTCTCTGACTGGCAATGAGGTGGGGTTTTAAGTATTAAGATTTCCACTTTGAAAGATCCCTGGGACTTCAGTAGGGAGAGCTCCCCAGAATGGGAGTAGGGAAGCCTGACCTGGAATTAAGGATGGCTAGAAGATGGTTTCCATTTTCTTACCTTCACCTGTTATTTTGACCATAACCTCTAGGAAAAGAAGGCTAACTCTTCAATATAACATAATCTTAGAAAAATGTCTCAAAGGTTATCCTTCAGAGTATCGTAATAGATGTAATATTTTCCAGCATGATAACTCAGGTCAAGGTTGAAGTTCTTAATGGAATTAAACTTGAGGATGAATTTGAATAGATTATGGGTACTCATCTTAAATCCTTACCACTCAAAATATACTTTGTCACTCATTATCCTGCTTTCCCCCTTACCTATGTGGTTTGTCTGGTGAGATTCTGCTTTTCTTCCCTATTCAGTTTCAATGACCAACTAAAGCAATTGGCAAACTAGTATTTGTTGTCAACTATATAGTAGGACTTGAAAAACACAAGGGAGATGGGACAAATCTTATTCTACCTGATCTTTATATCCCTAGATTCGGAAACAAACCAACCAACCAGCTTAACTTCCTCCAGGATTTCTGGTGGTGTTTCATTGGCTAGGTCATATTTTTTTTTTTCATAATGGACTCAACTCCCTCTTTCGTGGTGAGGGAAGGATATAATTACAATTTTCATTTATTTGCTATATCTTAATTTCCATACTCAATCCCGTATTTTTGGACTTTTAAGTTTTCCACTATAATAATAATGTATAAATATTGGCAGCATTAAACATTTTTCTGTATTCAACTTTATTTACTTAAGCCATTTCTAGATACAGAATGATAGAATCAAAAGATAAGATCAGTTTGGCATTCATGATGCATTTTGCCCAATACTTTTTACAAAAGAGGTTTTCAAATTTACATTCTTTCCTGTAGTATATGTAAGTGGCCATTTTATCACAATACTTCCAAGAGTGAAATAGTGAATATTAATAAAAAAATATATATATATCCCTACTGGTTTTCTAGGTGGTAGATTGGTATAGAATTTATATAGGCTGTGCCTCACCTCTTCAGAAATCTTTAGACTGATTAAGATAGTCCATTTGTCTGTAAAGATTTTAGCTGGGATATGAGTATGCTATAGATTACTCTAAATGTTCTGCTAGTTCTATAATTTTATGCTATGCTGAGCAAGATTCCTACTTACAAGGCACACAGTTGCACTTCAAAAATGGATAACTATAAATAATCTGGGCTGAATCATCTTTGTATAAGAGAAAATGATTCCTTGTAAGAGAGATGGCAGTAGGGAGTTCCAGGGAGAAAGGAAAGGAGAGGTTGATTAGGGATAACTTGAATAACCTAAGAAAGGATGATCTCACTAACATTTGTTAATCACAGGACATAGTTTTATGGCCAAAAGCCTGTTAGAGAATGAATATAACTAGGGACTCGCTTTCTTTTGCAGCTAAAGAAATCACATCACAGACACATTCCTCTGGGTAAAGCCAGAGGGTGGGAAAAAAAGAGAAAGACACAGCCGAAACATTGGCATCTGGACTACCTTTCATTCAAGACACCCAAGCACTCATTGGGATCCATCTAGGCTGGAACACTTTGCTGAAACTTGGGTGCTTCTGTGCTGCCTCTGCCTTTCCTGGGCTTATAAAAATGCAAAATGTGAAGTCTGGTTTCAAATCACCATTTGGAAATTAAAATTAAGATTTCCAAGTCCCCCAGAGCAGGAAGTTTCTAGCACTTCACAGATATTTCCTCACTAATAACCATGCATTTTTGGTTTTGTTCCTTAATAGGAAAGTTGTCTGGTGAGATGAGATTCTACTGCTCATCCTTATTCATTTTCAATGCCCAATAAATGTGGAGTTGTTCAGCTTGAAGGCTTATCCCCCTACATGCCTCTGTTTAGGTAAAAAGAAAAATTCAAGGTGACCAGTAACAAAATCAAGTTCTACTTTCAGGTAGATTACTGTTGAGTATGATCAAATGCACGGTAGCAATAATAGAATTGTTTCAGTGGGTAATGGTTAGGTGCCAATAATTTGGGATACAAGTGTGAATGTGGACCAACATTTATAGAGCCCAACAATTTAGAAAAAAAACCAAAAAACAAAAAACAAAAAAACTGGTTATAAGTTATTCTTTTTGAGCACCACCAAATCTCAAGCTAGTATTTTAGTGCCCATTTTACTGCTAAAGAAACTGAGGCTCAGGGATATTAAATAAATGTCTGTCTGCCCATATAGATGGGAATAAATGCTACAAGTTTATGATTCACTGAGGAGATTTACCTGCCTAGATTGCAAGATTTTACAAAGTAATTTGTAGAATAGGGATTCAGGGATAGGGTGGTGCTTTCTGAATTAAATTAGATGTCTTTGATTATTCTTTTTTTAAAGATTTATTTATTTATGCATACAAGCACTGGGGTACAGACCAGAGGTATGAGGGGAGTGGGGTGAGAGGATTCACCACAGAGAGCAGGGAGCAGAACAGGCAGATCAACGGAAGTACACTGCTGAGGGGAGCAGCGGGCACAGCAAGAGAGAGGTCTGCCGCGCCATGTGGATCTCCTCCCTGGCCGGCAGCAGGGATCGAACTCGTGCTGCAGTGGCTGCGGTTTGCTTCATAGTGCGTTGCTTAACCCACTGTGCCACCAGGGAGGCCCTGATTTTTCTTTTTAAATTGTTGACAGGAATGTGATATATTAAAGGTATATAGGTTGAATTGGAATTGGGAGAGGTTGATTTATGGAGGCTGACTAAATAATGCAGTAGCCAATGATACTCTGGACTCAAGTGTTGGACTGGAATATGCAGAGGATAGAGAGAGAAGATTCAAATGAAGGACATATCAAAAGAAAGATTGGAGGTCTTAATTTTTTAAAAAATATTTATTCATTTATACATACAAGAACTGTGGTACAGGCCAGAGGTGTGGGGGGTGAGAGGAGACACCAGAGACAGAGTGGGGAACAGAACAGGCAGATTAACTGAAGCACACTGCTGAGGGGAGCAGCGGGAGAGGCAGAAGAGGTCTGCTGCGTCATGTGGGTCACCTCCCTGGCTTGGGGCAAGGATTGAACTTGTGCTGCAGTTGCTGTGGTTTGCTTCATAGTGCGTTGCTTAACCCATTGTGCTACCAGGGAGGCCCAAGACTTGGAGGTCTTAGTAACAAAATGGACATGGTTGATGACAGAAGGGAAAAAGAAAAGGTGATTCCATTAGAGACTGGGGACAAGAATAATAATAGTTCAAGTGACTATAGTTCACTCACCTAGCTCCTGGAATTTTCAAGCAGTCATGCAAATCTCTGAAAGCATCTCCAGTGTTAGAGGAACACAGGACTGGAGAGCAGTTACTTCACAAGAGTTTTCTGACTTGATAATCACCAAACTAATGTCCTAAGAGGTAGAAAGACTATAAACCTCAGGAGTAAATTTTATCAAAGTTATGTTTCCAGTGTTTATGTGTGAATTTCTCTGCTATACAAATTGTGATTTTATCTGATTTTTTGCCTTGTTTGATGATGGTGTTTCTTTAAGCTGTAATACAGGACAGCAGAGACCAGAGTTCCTTAACAAGTTTTCCATTTGTGAAGATTTTAAAGTTTTCCATCTCTTTGCCAAAAAAAAAAAAAAAAGATATAACTATTATGACAGTTTCTCTGGCTTCCACTGACTAGCACGGCTTCTAAATGTACTTTAGAACACATTACTGCTATTTTAGTAATGTGGGCGTTTGAACAAGTCAGTGATAACAGAGGCCTTTGAATGCAAGGGGGTCCTAAGCAATTTCAATATAAAATTAGTAGCTCATGGAATAATTATATTCTGATGTTCCTGAGTTTTCCTTATTTCAATGATAAGGGATATTGTATACTAGATTTTACAGTTTTTGGTGAATGATGATGAGAGGCTAGACGAGGCATCTTTCATAGCTATGGATGGCCATTTATAAAGTGGCCTTTTAACTTATCTCTGTCTTTGTGTGAGTGAGGTGACAAAACAAAATGTTAATGGAGTTTTTTTTTTTAAAGATTTATTTATTTATGCATACAAGAGCTGGGGTACAGGCCAGAGGTGTGGGGGGGTGAGAGAATCCACCAGACAGAGTGGGGAGCAGAACAGGCAGATGGACTGAAATACACTGCTGAGGGGAGCAGCGGGCACAGCAGGAGAGG
>JAGFMF010011712.1:10539043-10638149 GCA_019455555.1 Galemys pyrenaicus | reverse complement strand
CCATGTGGGTCCCCTCCCTGGCCGGAGGCAGGGATCGAACTCGTGCTGCAGTGGCTGCGTTTTCTTCATAGTGTGTTGCTTAACCCGCTGCGCCACCAGGGAGGCCCGAGTTTTTTTTTTTTTTTTAAGTTCATTTGTTCCAAATCATTTTGAGTAGATGAGACCTTGAGCCAATGGCTGTAATCAGTGACTTCTAGATGTATATTCTTTGACCTGGAATGAAATTTCATCAAGTATGGGCCCATATATATGATATGCCAGAGGTTACTGTTAAAGAGACAGAAACAGTATGTTGTAAAAAGAGATATGAACTAAGAAATTCTAAATTTCTAGACTGGAATTTTCTCACTACTGTGAGATTTTGTATAAGTTGTCTGACTTTGGGAAAATCCTTTGGGTTTTTTGTAGTTCAGTTTTTCCATCTATAACATAAATGGTGCCGGAGGGTGATTATAATCTATGCCTTCTTCCCAATTCTAACATTCCCTATTCATATTTTAACTTCAGCTAGGGAAAAGTGGTACCGTTTATAATCTCAGACCCTTCGGCAAGCCAGTATAGTAAAAGATGATTTGCTTGCCACTAAAAAACATACTTTTTTCCATCACCAAAAAATAAATTGACTTGGTTGTATGCTTCATGTAATGTTAGTCTCACACCTCTTTTAACTGGTGTATTTCATGTATGGAAAATAAGTGTAACTTTTCTCAAAAGAGATAAAACCTCAGCATTTAATTAGACCATTTTATTGCCTCTGTTATCAGGAGGCAACTTTTTTTGTTTTATGGAAAAATGATAGGTTGTTTTTAGTAGATTAATATGGGTACAACATATTTCCATGGTGAGAATGGGAAGGAAAGATCCATGTAAGGTTGGAAGAATATAGTGGAGAGAGAACTCGATAGTAGTGAAACAGGTCTTAAGGAAGTCTGTGTTTCATTTAGAAAAGGAAAAAAGACACACTGCTTCTGTAAACCCAAAATAAATAAATATGTGTTTAGTTATTCAGTTACATACTCCCTGCTTTTCATGAAAGTGAAGGGAACTGCATAAGCTATTTAAATTAAACTCTCTTGTGGCATTCTTTTGGGCTTATCTCCTTCTCCCACTTGCCTTGTGAGTTTGCTTTCTGGGTTGGCTTCAACCCCTTCAGGCCAACTAGACCATCCTTAGTAGCAGGGGAATTTCGGGGCTGGAAGATGGGTGGGATGTGGGAAGGGAGGGAGACTTGGGGACACCTGTGCAACCCTCCCGGACTTAATCAGAGAGATGCATGCCTTGTGAGAACACAAACCCATGCCTGCCCCTGTGATTCATTGTACCCTTTAATTCAGGGCAAATCATCATTATTTTGGTTGCTTTTGAATCCAAAGTCAGACTGTTTCTTTTGAACCAAAGTTGGACTCTTCCACAAGATTCCTTACCCAGAGTTTAAAGCTTTCTCTGATCTATCCCCAGCTCACTGCAAGCCTTTGTACCATTGCCAAGGTTCTATAGTCATCAGTTACAGGACCAGGTGCGATTTTGCTAGTAGCTAAATTTGGTCCCTTGATAACTACCAAAGGCAATGACTTCCAGCAGAGGCCACCCTGGCCTTGCCTGGGCTTATGTGGTCAGACTACTAATTGCTGCCTCTGACATTTGTCATAAATGTGTAAGTATGAGGGTACTCTATTTTAAGATTCTTTTTCTGTCTCTTCTGTGAATTTAAAGTTACATATAGATGGATCTAAGTATACCTAAAGTCTTGGTTCCTCTCTTTGTCTCACCTTCCTTACCCAAGAAAGGAGAGGATTGTCTGAGGTCATTGCCAGCTCTAAAATACCAGAATATCCCAATATCCACATCTTTATCACTGGTTTCCTATCAAGTTCCTGCTGAACTCCCATTCATTGCTTCAGATATTTCCATCTCTGTTGAAATCAACTTCTCTCTTTCATTATCATATCACTATGTTCTATTCTTATTCTCGACACAGTCTGCTTGTATTTTAGACCTTGGATCTGTGTCTGTCTTCCTGATTAGACTGTTAACTCCTGGGTATCAAGGCTATTCATATCTTATTTATCTTTCCATTTCTTGTAATGCTTTCTGCATTGCAGACAGGCATTTCAGAAATAGCTGAGTTGAACAGAACTTCTCACTTGCAGTCCCAAGGAAACTATCTTTAAATAAATATAGAAAGAATATATAAAGAAATATAGCAGGTAAAAAAAAAAATCTCAATTCCTATTTTTTTTTTTTTTTTAGAACTGGGGTACAGGCCAGAGGTGTGGTAGGTGAGAGCATTCACGATAGAAAGAGTAGGGAACAAAATAGGCAGATGGACTGAAATACACTGCTGAGGGGAGCAACGGGTGAGTCAGGAGAGGTCTGCTACGCCATGTGGGTCCGCTCCCTGGCCAGAGATCAAACTCATGCTGGAGTGCACCAGTGAGACCATCCTGTTAACTTCTTTAAAAGCATAGGAGTTGAGGAAATAGTTAGCTCCTTGCTCTAGATCAAAGTTAATTAAAAGGACAGCTGGCTCCAAGAATTCTAATTTCCCAATACATTTTTAAAGTTCTGTGGCAAAAGCAAGGTTACTTCAATTCCTGCCAGATTAATGACCCCACAGAGAAATAACCTGTACAAATATTCCAAAGATAGCCAGAATTGGAATCCATTGAAAGCAGACACATGTCAGGGTTCCTTTTACCCTCGTAGGACAGATAATTTGAAATGGTATCACTTCAGTGTGTTCTTTAAACATTTACACACACACATACACACATAATACCCTTCTGAGTTCTTGGGTTGGTTAAGCAATCAAAAACATCAAGCAGATTTATAAGAGAAAATCTTAAATTTAACACATTTTTTGAGATATATATATATATATAAGAGAGATGTGGATTCTAATGTCAGTGAGGCAAAAATTGGTATATATAATGAGCTAGGTAATAAGATAGGGATCTGGGCCTTCAAGAAGAGAAGAGAGGCACTCACATCACAAGGGTAAATCATATAATGAAGACCAGATACTTTGTAATCAGATGTTTTCCCAACTATCTATATAGGTTTTTCTGATAGGTTAATCTTCATAAAATTTTAATTTTGAATAATACTCCCAATTTTTATTCTTCTAAGTTATGAGAGGTAAAAGTTTCTCCTGCGCCTGCAGGGCTTTGACTGAGATCAACTAGAAATAATCCACATGCCAAAGCGACTCATTTTGAGAAGGCCTGTTCTGAACATTTTAGAAATGTCTGTCCTTCAGAGTTCGCAGTACTTTCAAACACTGCAAGACATACAAAGCTGAAGGGAGCACAACCTCTGCTCTAAAGACCTTGTGACTTTATAGAAGTTTTTTTTTTTTTTTTAAAGATTTATTTATTTATGCACACAAGCACTGGGGTACAGACCAGAGGTGTAGGGGGTGAGAGGATTCACCACAGAGAGCGGGAGCAGAACAGGCAGATCAACGGAAGTACACTGCTGAGGGGAGCAGCGCGCACAGCAGGAGAGGTCCACTGCGCCATATGGGTCCCCCGCCTGGCCGGCAGCAGGGATCGAACTCGTGCTGCAGTGGCTGCGGTTTGCTTCATAGTGCGTTGCTTAACCCACTGCGCCACCAGGGAGGCCCTATAGAAGGTTTTAAGAAATAGCTTACATGGCTCTAAAATGGAGCTGAGTTTAATAAGTCCAGTTAGTAATGAAAACAATACACCAGCAAAGTGGCAAGATAGAAAATCAAAATCAGTTGTCTTCCTATATACAAGTAATGAGCTAGAAGAAGTAAAAATTAAGTAAACCATCTCATTTACAAACTCACCAAAGGAAAAAATAAAACAAAAAATAAGTACTTGGGAATAAATCCAACAGAGGTAAAGGACCTATATGAGGAAAACTATAAAACATTGTTAAAATAATTAGAAGACATGAAGAAATGGAAAGATATTCCCTGTTCATGGTTAGCAAGATTAACATTATCATAATGCCCATCCTACTCAACAGAAATTTACAGATTTAATGCAATCCCAATAAAAATCCCAATGGCATTCTTCAAAGAAGTAGAACAAAGATTACTGAAATTCTATGGAACTACAAAAAGCTCTCCTGACTAAAAAGGGGAAAAAATGGAGTTAATCACACTATCAGACTTCAGATCATACTATACCATAATAACAAACAGCCCAATCAAAAAATGGGCAAAAGAACTAAATAGGCACTTCTCCAAAGAAGACATGCAGATGGCCAGAAGGCATGTGAAAAATGTTCCTCATCAGTTATCATCAGAGAAATGCAAATCAAAAACACAATGAGATGCCACCTCAAGTCTGTGAAAATGGCTCATACAAAACAAAAACCCCAAAACAACAAACGCTAGAGAGGGTATGGGGAAGAAGGGACCCTCTTATACTGTTGATGGGAACATTGACTGGTTCATCCCCTATGGAAATAAGTGTAAAAATTCCTCAAAAGACTAAAATGGATCTACCATATGACCAGCAATTTTACTCCTGGGTATCTACCTATCGAACACAAAAACACTAATTCCAAAGGAAACCTGCACTCCTATGTTTATGGCAGTACTAATTACGATAGCCTAGATATGGAAACAACCTAAATGCCCCAGAACAGATGAGTGGATCAAGAAGATGTGGTGTATATGTATACAAAGGAATATTACTCAGAGATCAAAAAAGATAAACTCATGTCATATGTAGCAACATCAATAGAACTGGAAGGGATTATCCTAAGTGAAGTCAGCTAGAAGAAGAATGATAAATACTAGTTTCATTTATATGTGGAATATAGAGAAACCTCCAATAGAGAAATGGTCTTATCCACTTTGGTCTTATCCAACCATCAACACTTTCACCCAGAATTATAAGCAATTGTGGACCAGGATTGAAGAGCTAGGGTATATGTTTTTGCAGTTATATGAATGCTGGAGGAAGGTGATTTTTTGTGTTAAGCTTTTTAGCTCATTAACCCCATCAAAATGAACATATGAAACAGTAGATGTCAGGGGCCTCCCTGGTGGTGCAAGGGATTGTATGCCACACTGTGGAGCTTCCGCAGCCACTGCAGTGAGAGTTCTATCCCTGGCCAGGGAGGGGACACACGTGGTGCCGCAGACCTCTCCTGTCTTACCGTCTGCTCCCCTCAGCAGTGTATTTCAGTAGATCTGCCTGTTCTGCTCCCCACTCTGTCTCTCGTGAATCCTTTTACTGTCTCCACCCCACCGAACCCCTAGCGCCTCTGACCTATACCCCAGCTCTTATATGCATAAATAAATAAAATCCTAAAAGCAATAAATAATAAAACAGTGGATGTCTGTTTTTAAAACAGAAGCTTCTGGATTCAGCTCACCAATCATATAGATCCACTCCTGCTATGGAGGTAGAGAATGAAGCTGGAGTATTTCTCCCAATGGTAGTGGAAGATTGTTCCCAACTAACATTTATATAGCAAATGAGAAATTATGTGTGTATATATGTGTGTGTATATATGTATATATAGTAAGTGGGAAAGTATGTGTATATGTACATACATATATGATTATAATGAGATTATAACTATGTACAACATACTTGTGCACACACACACACTCAAACACATATTGAACATTATGTATAGAAAAAGAAGGAAGATCCACCAAAATAATAACACTAATCTTTTTGTTATCTTTTTTCTTTATGTTTCAATATTTGGCATAATGCTTATAATTAATATAAATTACTCTTAATAAAGATATAGTTACTAAAATTTAGAAGCAAATTATTTTTGTTGTAACTTATTTATATTTATATTACCTTATTTTTCACTTTTGTGCAATGTTTGTTTTCTCCTCTCAGTGTAGTTCGCCTAGAATTCCCACCACCAATTCAGCCATGTACCATTGCCATAGTCCCTGTGCTCTTCGCTCCCTGTTTTGGTCCCTCTCCCTGCCCCTCCCCTGCAGAATGTCTCTGATTTATTAATTTTGCTTTTCTGTTGTAGTTATTTTTTTCTCTGATCCCTTGTATTCCTCCTATAAGTGAAACCATTCAATATTTTTCTGTTACCTTATGACTATTTCACTGAGCATAATCCCTTCTAGTTCCATGCATGTTGCTTCAGATGGCATGACTTTATCTTTTTTGATTACTGAATATTATTCCATTGTGGATATATGCCACATCTTCTGGATTCAGTCATCTATTTTTGGGCATTTGGCTTGTTTCCATATCTTTCCTATTATAAATAATAATGCAATAAACATAGGGGTGCAGGTATCCTTTTGAATTAATGTTTTTGTGTCCTATGGATAGATTCCTAGGAGTGGAATTGCTGGTTCACATGGTAGCTCCATTTTAAATATAAGTTTGAGGAAGCCCTCACACAGCTTTCCGTAGTGGTTGGACCAGTGTTCATTCCTACCAGCAGTGTAAAAGAGTTCCTTTTACTCTACATCCTTGCCAACATTTGTTGTTGCTGTTTTTTTTTTAACTTGTGACATTCTTACTGGCATAAAGTGGTATCTGATTGTGGTTTTGATTTGCATTTCCCTAGTTATAAGGGATGTTGAACATTTTTTCATATACCTGTTGACCTTTTGCATCTCCTCTTTGGAGAAGTTATTTTTTTAAATTCTTTTCCCCATTTTATTTTAAAAAAAAATTTATTTATGCATACAAGAACTGGGGTGTAGGCCAGAGGTGTGGAAGGTGAGAGGATTTACCAGAGACAGAGTGGGGAACAGAACAGGTGGAATGGCTGAAATACACTGTTGAGGGGAGTAGCGGGTGAGACAGGAGAGGTCTGCTGTGCCATGTGGGTTAGCTCCCTGGCTGGGGATCGAACTTGTATTGCAGATAGCTTCATAGTACTGTGACTTAACCCCTCGTACCATCAGGGAGGCCTTCTTCTACACATTTTTTGACTGGATTGTTTGGTTAAAAAGCAAATTATGAAATCACTAATTCCTAAACAAGTTATCACCACAAAGAAGTTGCCACTTCTTAACTAACTTTTTGGTTTAAGTCCTGCCATAGTATTACTATAGTACTTTGAGGAGGAATATTTTTTTTTTAATTCCACTCTTTTTTTTAATTAATTATATTTGACATCATTTGTATTCCCCAGGGAGTACCCACCACTATTCCACCTGTGCACCATCACCTCAGTCCCTTGTGCACTTTCTGCCCTCATCCCTGTTTTTGCCCTCCCCTCTTTCCCTTCCCCCCCATTGTCTCTTTGGTTTATCTTGGCCTTTAGGTCTTGTTGAGTGTTTATTTGCTTTTGGTTATAATTGCCCAATTCCTTGAGCTTATTCTTTGTTGTTGCTGTTGTTCTTTCATATTCCTCCTAGTAGTGAAGCCATCCGATATTTTTCTCTTGCCTTCTGACTTGTTTCACTTAGTATAATTCCTTCTAGTTGAGGAGGAATATTTTAAGGACAAATTTATTTTTCATGAAACTTAAAATAAAAAGGTCAAAATCCAAGACCTGTCTATGAAGAAATGAAAATAAATAATAAGAATACAGAATAGGTAAAAAGATAAGTTTTTAAACAAAAATACATTTTAAGTTCTATTTTTAGAAGTTTATGCTAATATGGTAATCATGAATATCTTTGGGGCATAGACTTATGAGTGCTTCTTGTTGTCTTATTATTATTTTATTGCATTTCAGTCATTATCATGTATTGCTTTAAAAATCAGAGGGAAAAAAGGAGACAGAGTGAACTCAAGAACTGGTGAGCCACTGAAACCAACAGAGGTCAAATCCATATACTCACTTATACTGAACTTTGGTTAGCATACATTTTGCTGGTAAGATGAAATTTCTTCCAAAAAGAAAAATAGCAGATTTGAGCATAGTTTTTCCAGGTGCACTTGGTCCCAGGTCTGGTTTTGGGCTTAACAATCTGAGGTTTCCTGAATGTGGACCACTGCCACTGTCCCCACAAAGTCATAAAGCAAGGTTCACCTGGCAGGGGGTCTGAGCAGTGAACCAGCCCACTTGTGTTTTCCTTGGACTTATAAATTTAGAATAAAAAACTAGAATCCTGGCTTCTAAGAAATCTGAAAATATTTGCTGTGCATTCTTACATGGACCCCAACTACTACTGGACAGGAGCTGTAACCTCCATTGTCCATTTTTTCCCTAACATGAGCATAGAGTTGTGATTGCAATTCATCATCACACTCATTTAAACAGAAAGTCAGGTCTTGAGTCTGAAGAAAGGAGAGTTTTCTTGAGGGAGAAACGAGGAGTTTATAAATGTTTACTATGAATGTGTTGGCCCGTTTTCACATTTAGCTCACCTGCCCACCCCTATACTCAAGGACAGTGATGACTCTCCTTTGAACTTTGAGGAAATAGTGCTGAGAATCTCTCCAGGGTCACGGAACTCCCCCCCACACCTCCAAACAGTCTCACAACCCAGGTGAGACTGAGTGGCATGTGCAACTATAGAAACAGTGTATATCACTGTCATCCTCCTAAAAGTTCTAAGGGAACTTAAATCATTTTTTCTAAAGATTTATTTATCTATTATATAAGAGCTGGGGTATAGAGTCACAGGAGGTGAAAGGATTCACCAGAGACAGAGTGGGGAGCAGAACAGGCAGATCAAACAAAATACACTGCTGAAGGGAGCAGTGGGTGAGGCAGGAGACGTCTGCCACACCATGTGGGTCCCCTTCCTGGCCAGGGATCAAACTCATAGCTGTGCCGCAGATGCTTCACAGTGTGGAGCTCAACCTGCTGTGCCACCAGGGAAGCTCAGAACTTAAATCTTTACCGTCATAAAAAGCTGAGTTAGGCTTGGTTCTGCCATGGAAACACGTATGATGTGAACTGGTGGGCTCTGCTCTGTGCCATTATTACTTTGTCCCCTCAGCCAACAATGTGCATACTGTCAGGAACATTACTAATAGTTGTGGTGCAGAGCAGAAAAGCTATGGTAAATTGCTCACTGACTCTGGAAATTTCTGCTAGGAAGTAACACATGTTGTTTCTATTCACTGATTTCATTGGTGAACGGAAGTCACACAGCTGTGTCTAAGTACAAAGACTATAACATACGGTCCTATCATGGCCAGAAGTCAGAGAGGTGGAAATGTTGGGTGACTAGCACTAAGGAATATGACATAAACCTGTAGGCTACCTTAATTTATTGATCCCAGAGAAGGAGTTTGAATCAGTCCACCTTCATTTGGACTTTAGCAAGGAATGACTGATAAATATTCACACGACACCCTCATGTTGGCAGCCCAGGATTTACTGAACTTTGAGGAGGTGAACTCTGTTTGTAAGAGTTGCCCTTTGGCAGACTGTCTTCTGAGTGTCTGACCCAGAGAATAAATAGTTCGAAAGAACTGAAGCTTTTGTTTTCTTCCAGAAAAAAAAAAAAAAAGTGTATGAAAACAGTACTTGGCTTCTTCATTGCTTTCTCCTCCCACCCTCAAAATGACTTTCAGCATATATGCTTTTTGGACAAAGCATGCTTTGAATGTATTGACAATTTAATGTATTCTTTTAAAACTCCACCATACCTACACAAACATTCCCCAGGTGGTGAGTAAGTTCCTAGGTATTTAAAATTAGATCATCAAATAACCAAGAATAACTTCAGAAAACTCTCAGGAGTTCTCATTCCGAAGACAGTGAGGTTTACTGGTTTGTATTTTCCTAAGGGAACGTGTGAGTTTTGCTCCTGGAAAGATTTTGGTAGGTGTGCAGAGGTTTGCAAATAGACATCTTAATCTTGCAGGGGAATTTCAGCTACTGAAAAGTCACATCTACTGTCATCAAGATTTATGCTGCTTTTTATTTTTAAAGTACCTTCATATGATTTGTCTTTGTAGAGAGAGAAAGGTTAATTATTTTAAAAATTCTTACAGAAATAGAAGTATATTGTCCAAAAATGTGACCTGAAGCTGGGAGTAGTCCAGTCTTGCTGGGCATTAATTTTATTCAGTCAAGGAGGGGTGATGAGGAATACTTCTATATATTAATTAAATAGAAGATACAGTTAACTGAAATTCCATGTGTTGGGGGATATAAATGCCAGGAAAGCTCTCTATTATTACTATATGATTTGAAGTTTTTTTTAAAGATTTGTTTATGCATACAAGAACTGGGGTGTAGGCCAGAGGTGTGGGGGGTGAGAGGATTCACCAGAGACAAAGTGAGGAATAGAACAGGCAGATCAACTGCTGAGGGGAGCAGCAGGTGAGACAGGAGAAATCTGTTGCGCCATGTGGGTTCCCTCCCTGGCCGGGAATCGAACTCCCACTTCAATGGCTGCAGACACTTCATAGTGTGGTACTTAATCCCTTGTGCCTCCTGTGAGGCCCCTGATTTGAAGTTTTATTTTATTCATATGAAGGATTAAAAAACTTTTATGTGGGTCTCTGTGTTTTATGTAGCCTATTAAAAAGTAGAAATGAAAAATATGCAAAAAAATTCTTCTTTGAAAGGTTGTGTCCTCTAAAACACAAAATCCACAACAAATTTATTTGATCACTCAAGTCAAGACCTATGAAAGAGTCAGTGTTGGGGCTCAGAGAGTAAGTATAGCTATAGAGTCCAATTTGATTGGTCATCTCATAATACATGAGGGTCATAGTTAGATAATCAATGGGTTTCTTTTTTTTTTTTAAAGATTTATTTATTTATGCATACAAGAGCTGGGGTACAGGCCAGAGTCCAGGGAGGTGAGAGGATTCACCAGACAGAGTAGAGAGCAGAACAGGCAGACTGACTGAAACACACTGCTGAGGGTAGCAGCGGGCACAGTAGGAGAGGTCTGCCTCACCATGTGGGTCCCCTCCCTGGCCGGCAGCAGGGATCGAACTCGTGCTGCAGTGGCTGCGGTTTCCTTCATACTGTGTTGCTTAACCCACTGCGCCACCAGGGAGGGCCCGATCAATGGGTTTCTAATGGCTGGTTTGCTACAGGTATAAACCCTTGAGATTGAGAGTAGGATGAAGAATGCCGCAACAAAAGGGATAGTAAAATCCACTGTCCTTTGAGAGAATGGAATGTAACCACCCTGAAAGCCTGGAAGCAAACCCCCCAAAGTCCTCCTCTAGCATCCTGGCACCCCACAGACTGGCTCTTCCCAGATTACCCTTCTGCATGGCCAGCCCCTCTGTGTAAGACATCTGGTAACCTAGCTTCCCCCAGAGAAAAACAATTCCATTCATTCCAGGCAGCAGGAATCTTTTCATAGTGACATATGCCTTCTCCTTCATCTTAGAATCAATGAGCAGCTATGCAAAGAATAAAGAAATACTTGCAGGTCATGGAAAGCATGTTACCCCATTTAAAAGACTGGAAAGCTGAGCCATGAAGACTTAATAAAAAGACTATTTTCTCAAGTATACCAGAAGACAGAAGACATAAGTCATGACTTATAGGATTGTGATTCTAATGAAGTGATCTGATTAAATCACAATTCATAGGCACCTTTTTTCAGTGTCTTCAAAAACAGTCCTGCAATTAAAACATAATTATGCTTTGCTCTTTCATAGTAGCTTTCACCCAGGGAACGGAAAGTGCTTTACAAACATTAATTAAGCAGCACAACACCCTTGTGAGGAAGGTAGGAATTATCCTGTTCTTAGATGTGGTGACATGGAAACTGGAGAATTTAGTAATTTATCCGTGATTATCATGGGAACTGCTGTCCAGGGTCCATATGGTTGAAGTCTCTTGGTGGTCTAGCCTTCAGTCTCTGAAATGAATTAATAATCTTTTGTGAAAAGTATGTTCAGTGGACTGTTATTAGCATTTTTTACTATTTTGAAAATCTCTGCTTCTGTAAATCCTTTTCATTATGTGTCTCTTAAATTTTAAGTCAGAGCTTAGATTATATAGTTTTTAGATTACATAGTTTTTCATATTTATTGATTAATGAGACTAGAAGTCATTTTAAATATTTCTATCTTTTAGGAAATTTTTTATTAAGCTACATTGTGGTGATGCATAGATACAGAAATGTGTACAAATGATTAATATAAGACTTGATGAAATTTTATAAGTCAATACACTTACATTCCAGTACATTCCTCTGGGTGCATTCACAGCTCCCAGAACCCCTTTTGCAGTGACCCATTGCTAGTAATTGTCCTCCCAAAGGTACCTATAGCCTGCGTTCTGACAGCACAGATTAGCTTTGCCTGTTTCAGTTTGATAGTTACATGGAGTCTTACTGTTGTACTTTTGTGTGTCTGTCTGCTTTCATTAAGCTCTATGTAGTTTCTCCACATTGTTGCCAGAAGTTATCATAAATTAATTCTTACTGCTCTGTTCAGTTATTTAAATATACCTCCATGTCTATTCTACTGTTGATGAACAGTGCATTGTTTCCAGTTTGGGACTCTGTAGTATTATTTTTATATATTTATCTTATTTGTGCATACAATAGCTGGGGTGTAGGCCACAGGTGTAGAGGGGGTACAGGGGTAAGAGGATTCAGCAGAGACAGAGTGGGGAGCAGAACAGGTAGACCTACTGAAATACATTGCTAAGGGGAGCAGCAGGCAAGACAAGAGAGGTCTGCTGTGCTATGGGTTAGCACCCTGGCCGGGGATTGAACTCGTGCCACAGCTGTCAATAGCTTGATAGTGCTGAGACTTAACTCCTGAGCCACCAGAGAGACTCTAAGTATTATTCTTAAAGGTGTGTTGCTATAAGCATTCTTCTTCAATTATGTTGAAATGAATTAAAGATATCCTTTTTTTCACATGCTTTACTATATAGGCGTTGAGATAAATGATGTATAATAAAATGTTATTTGTATAAAGAGGAATTAGGGAACTTAACCTGGTCACTATAATTGTGGGACCAGGAACAATTAAATTTTTTCTCTAAACTTGAAAATGTCACCTGCCTTTATTAGTGGCTTGAGTTCATGAGAGGCATCTTGGAGAAGTGCAAAGAGCACAGGTACCTGGTAGCCCTGGGTGTGTGGTTAAGTAGCTCTACCACTTGTTAACTATGTGGCCCTGGTCAGCTTAAACTCATTCACCTCCACTTTTTAAACAATCAAGAAATACACTGTATTTTCTGTATGGTTGATATGAAGTTAAATGCATAGCACTAAATGGGAACTCAGTGAGTGACTTTTGTTATTACATATATTCTGGCCCAGTCTGACTGTAAACCTAACAAATTGTAATCTGGCTGACCTGGGTTATAAGTTTCAGTTATTAAGCATATTTTTTGGGAAAAGTCAGTACATGACTATACATAAATATAGAAACATCTATATTCAAATAGATTCCCAGCACTAAATGCACCACAAACTTTAAGGATTTCTTTTTTGAGGTATACTAATGATGAATAATCAGTGGTCAATTAATTTAACTTTTACCTCCCTAGAAGAGTATATCATAGATGTAATAAAAGAGCAGATCAAATATTACAGACATGTTCTATAAACAGCTTGATTACTTGCTTACATTAAAAAGTTATTTGCTTTAAGCTTAGAATTCTGTAAAAGCAGAAGCTTAGGCAGAAAATTGCTATGGGGCTTTGCATTTGTTGGGTCTTAGATTAAGAAGCCTAACATTAAAAATGATATTTCAGAAATGGTAATAGTTAAAATGAACTGTATGGAAGTAGATATTTTTCTGCCTGATTCTTAAGTGCATCTGGTTGCCAATTAAATACACTTCACATGTTCTTTAATTTCCACTAGAGCATCAATTATGAGTTATGATTCCCTTATCACTACCTTGTCCTGTTCTACCTCTTCCTACTTCAGGAAATGGTACTTAATTGCTCAGATCAGAGTCTGAGTGTTCTTGCTAACTCATTCTGCCTATACCCAATCAATCCAACAAGTCCTGCCAATTTTACCTCCTAAATTGTGAATCTGCCCACTTGTATTCCATTGCCACTACCATAGTCCAGTCTGCCAATACCTTCCCCCTGGATCACTTCAGTAATCTCAACCTGATCTCCCAAGCATCCATCTTTGCCCTTTCCCAATTCTCTCCCTCTGTGGCTGCTAGAAATGATCTTAAAACAGCAAAGCACATCAGCTCTGTCTTCTGCTTCTAACCCTTAAGGGTTTCAAACTGAATTTAAGTCCTTAATTTTTTCTAAAAAATGGTCCCTGGGGACTTCCTGGTGGTGCAAGGGGTTAAGCTGCAGCACTATGAAGCAATTGCCAGCCATTGCAGCATGAGTTTAATCCCCAGCCAGAGGGCTAACTCATCACATGGTGCAGCAGACCTCTCCTGTCTTAACTGCTGTTCCCCTCAGCAGTGTATTTCAGTAGATCTGCCTGTTCTGTTTCCCGCTCTGCCTGGTAAATCTTCTCATCCACTGCATCTCTGGCCTGTACCCCAGTTCTTGTATGCATAAATAAATTTTAAAAACTTTTTTTTTTAAAGTCCTTATCTCCTTGTACCTGCCCTAGAAATTTTCTACTATAGTCACATAGACCTTCATTCTCTCCTTTACGGACATGTATCCTTCCTTCCCAGGCTTTTTCTTTGTATTCTCTTTCCCTAGCAAACTCCTGCTAATTCTTGGGTCTCAGATTTAACATATTGCTTCAGGGAAATAGTCCATGATTTCATACATTAAATTACTGTATACTTTTATTGTATGTAGTCATAGAATCTTCTGTTTGTATTTGTAATACTGTTCATACTTAGATTTTACATTTAATGCCTAATTTCCCTACTGGTCTGTGACCTTTATAAGTGTAGGGATCCAGTCTACTTTGTTTATATAGTTATCTCCATTGCTAAGTCCCTAATAAATATTATTGATTCATTGAGTCATATTACAATAGAATAGGTTAATATTGCTAACGGAAACACTGGACAATTTTTTATCTCTTCAGTAAAGTTGAAATGATATTTTTAAACAGTGAAGGGAATTATCAGTATTGTTTTATAAAGCTGAAGTTAGTAAAACTCTTTACATGGATTATAAAGGTTTTATACCTATTTTGACCATTTTTCTTGATTTTGTTATCAGTAAATAAGATTTAACTTCATAATGTAAATTAAATCATGACGACAAAATTCAATGTACTGATATGTGCTCTTTCATATATTAGCAATAACATGCCCCAGAAAAATGTACCCCCAAAAAAATGACACTCCCTTTCCAGTCTACTTATTCTAACCTCTTATCTATTTTCTTCTCCATATATGAGTATTTGCAACAAGGTCATTTGCAAGTTCAGAGATGATTCCTTTTTTTGTCCTCTGCTACCTCAATCAAGTGCAGTGTTAATTTCTAAGAGTGGAGTATGGGGACCCTTCAATTAGAATCACCTGGGGTTTTTACAAGTGTAGATTCTTAACCCTTGTAAAATACTGTCTTTAAGGAACCAAATGTTTGAAACTATTGGCCGAGGGGCCTAGTCATTACAGGTTAAGAACTGATAAGAGGCATATATAATGTGAACTTTTGGGAACTATGATGTGTGTATGCCCTTCATTGGTAAGACCCTGTGTCAACTTAAACCTCGAAATAAGCCTGAATCTCTAGCATAATAGGAATTGTAGAAGCACAAAACTAAAAGGATCTTAAAATATCTAGTTTTGTGCTTCAGGGGTATTTATACCCAAACCACAAAAGACTATGGATGTTTTTTTTTTTCTTTCTGAAGATGTTTAAGGATAGAGAACCCATTAATATGTCTGGGGTTGATCACTGAGAATTATCTTAGTGATCTTTTGACTCTAAAACTTTTAGACTTACTGTAGGCTCAGAGAACAATCAGGTCTTTCCACCCTCCCACCACTATGATGATGGACACCTGCAGTGCTGTGAGCGTTCCAGGGTGGGCATGCGCAGGTGGGCACACATGAGTTGGACATGGGCATGAGTTGGACATGGGGTCGCCAGGACCAACAGTACCAACAGTACTGACCAACGTGAGCAGCAGCAGCAGCAGCAGCAGCAGTAGTGAGAGCAGCGGGAGAATAGAAGAGCAGCAAAGCAGCCGAGAGGGTGAGATGCGCCGGGGACTGGGAGGCCTGCCAGACTCCGGGCCCCCTGGCCCCCATGCCATGCTGCCATGTACCTGGCCACCTCACTAAGAAAAGCCACCGAGGGCTCCAAGACTTCTTCCTTGACCCGTCTGCCCAGAACCATCCCGAACCTTGCTCCTATGTTGCCCTTCCTGGCCGCTACACTTACCTAGGTCAATTTCTTCTTGTTTGAAATTTTGTAAGTGAGGAAAACAATTAACCAATCACCTTTTAAAAATACTTCCATATAGACATTCCATCATTCATCAGGTCTAAAACTGAGCAGTACCCAAACACAGGCTCATTAGATTGGAAACAGTCTTCGATACTATTTAAGTTGAATTTCCTCAACTTGCAGACAAGTGAACAAGTGCAGGGATTAGCTATTATTCAGTTATAAATCTCACAGATGTAGGATTATATTTCAACAACTCGAATTAATTTTTATCCTGGCTTATGTTTTTTTCATGGTGCAATTAGAAAGCACCTGATCTGGTTCAAATTCTTCTTTATTACTTACCACCTGTGTAATGTAAGCACATTGTTTGACATACCTGAGCTGCATTTTCATCATGAAGATAAAAATCTATGATATATATACATATAAAGAGAAATGAAAATAAAAATCTATTTTGTATAATCATATTGATCATTAAGTTGGAAACAGCAGAGTGCTCAGCACATAATAGGAGCTCAGTTTACAAGTTCAAGTGTTGGTGAAATTTTTAGAATTGGCAAAGAGAATCACAATACAAGATATGAATCCCCTATGATTTGGCAATTGCAGTCATTGTAGTGAAATCAGGTACCACATGTGATGTTTAGAAACCTCTTATATTGGATTTTATTCAGTGGATCTGAGATTATTTCCTCAAACAAGAATGCATTGTAGGGCCTCCCTGGTGGCGCAGTGGGTGAAACAACACACTAAGAAGCAAGCCCAAGCCACTGCAGCATGAGTTCGATCCCTGCTGCCGGCCATGGGGGGGACCCACGTTGCACAGCAGACCTCTCCTGCCTCGCCCGCTGCTGCCCTCAGCAGTGTGTTTCAGTCGGTCTGCCTGTTCTGCTTCCCACTCTGGTGAATCCTCTCACCTCCTGTGACTCTGGTCTGTACCCCAGCTCTTGTATGTATAAATAAATGAATCTTTAAAAAAATGCTTTGTAAAATCTTTATACAACCTGAAGATTGTAGAGCAGTGATGTATTCTACAACCTTCTAGAAAAACTTAGCTGCACCTACTTTAGTCATAAGAAAAAGAAAAAAAATCCTAACTGAATTAATAATTTAATGTATCGTATTTGCCAACCATAGGGTTATTCACTTAATGCTATAACCCTTTGATGTGGATATAATATACCCATATTTTATAGAGATTAAATAATTTGAACATCTGTGGGGAGTAGTAGAGTGACAGGGGTTAGACTGGAGTTGAATTAGAATTTGGACAGAAGTTGGTTTGATTCCAGAGTCAAGTGCTTTGTAACTCTTTGGAGAGTAGGAAAAAAATACATCAATGTGAGGGTCCCAATAACCAGACTTTCTGAGCCACAAAGGTGTAAGACAAGCAGGACTGAGAACAACTGTCACAACCATATGCTTCCTGTCTCTCTATGCCCTTTGTACATGGTCTGCTTATTAAAAAGGCAATATAATACTATATCCATGATTACTTTATTCAGTTATAGTGGCCCTGTTTTCACCCATCAAACTCTTCAACAGTGTATCTGAAGTGCCTCTGGGAGTGAGGTCCCCATTTGTAAGCTCTTGATGAAAAAGCCTAACTAGACACAGATGCACTCCAATATTTGTTTTACTTACTAATGGTTGGGTGTAGGTTTCCTTCTTTTCCCTTGTCAAGGAAGCTGAGGGTCTGAGGCCGCCACAGACTACAACATAAATACAGGGAGGAAGGGAGGGAAATCTTGGAAAGCTCAAAGGCCTGATATTTCCCAGACATGCCCCAATCTGCTTTTGACCTCACTCCAAAAGGAGTGGTTTCCACAACAGACTGTGTAACATAACATGAGCCTACTCGAGCAGTTTCATGTCAGCCTTTTCTTTCTTACAGTCTGGAAGCTCTATTCTTGGTCCCACCTCGCAGGAGGGACTGCCGACAGAGACTAGTGCTGGGGTCCTGGGGTCTGACAGCATCTCCTTTCTCCATGGCAGCCCTGGTCTCCAGGTGCTGTTTCTCCCCCAGGTTGGATGGGAAGACCGGTGCCCAGGTTATAGGTGTAGTTTACACGAGTTTATTAATTACATCCTATTTCTATGGAGAAATAGAACCCTGCCTGGCTCCTTATCAGAGGGCTAGAACAGTGTCTCTTTACATTTGGTGGCAGGAAAGACTGAGAAAGATTTGGGAGGTGAAAGTATCTGCCAAAGCAGCACGGAATGCAAGCAGAGCCAGACAGCTCAGCTCTTAGCATTTCCAATCTATTAGGCAAGATTACCTCCCAGTTTGCCATGTGGGCTGTTTCATTTTCCTCTATCCTCTGACCCAAGCTTTCCTTCTGAGACTAATAAGAAGGTTAGAGGAAGGGTCAGCTGTCTGGGTGACTTGGCGATGGCTCCTATTAGAATTGCTTCTTTCTCCATAATGATGAAATTCAATCTCACAGTTTAAATGCTTGTCCCAAAATATTTCAAAATGTGAAATGCATGCGAGCCAAATGACAAAAATGTTTTTTTAAAAAGCCTAAAACATGGGCTTCTTGTCATCCACCACACTGGCTGTTTCAATGTCTGTTCAGTCAGTAAATTATTCTTTCTGATCTTCATTTCTGATGTTATCCAGATGGTCTAAAAGTCAGTCTTTTCTGTGAGAAGAAATTCTCTGTGAAATTGAAAGTGAGTAGCCATCATGTTCAGATAGTGTGGGGAGGAGTTAAATGAAATGACATAGAATTGTCTGTACCTAATTAACAGTAATTGATACTTAAATAATTACAGTGCTTAAGTATTCAATTTTGGTTTGGGCTTAATTATTAATGTTTTTAACTCTTGAAGGAGACTGTATCTGTCTCCCTAAATTGTAGGACATTTTGTAAAAGCCAAAATTGCTAATGTTAACTTTTCTGCTTTCTATTCTCCTTCCTCAAATCTTCTAGAATTAAAATACTCTTTTGATGAGTTCAAAGACTTTCTGGAGTGAACCAACCATGGGTAGATTCTGAGAGCCTGAAATGTGCCATAGCATGAGTTATGATGTTTAAGGCCTATACTTTTTTTAATAACAATTTAAAAGTGGTTGATTAATAATAGTATAATATTGCTATAATTGTAAGTCATCATCATTTATCAGACTTTTAAAGAAAATCCTACTTTTCTTTTTCAAAACGAAAATTACAATATTAACGTCTATTTTGTGCAAAACACTAGTAGATGCTTCCATTGTTATCTCTTTTGGTTTTTTTTTAGAACACAGAAGTAGACATAATTGATCGTAATTTATCATGTAGAAATAAAGGTTCAAAGAATGTAAGTAATTTGCCTAAGTTGTAAAGGTTGTTATGTGGTGCGTCAGCAACACCCCAGTAATAAAGAAAAGAAACGGGCATCATGGAGCAGGCTGTAGAATGCAGGATGCTGCTAAGAGCAAGATCCTGGCCTTTTTAATTGACAGAGAAAGGGGTGGGTCAAGCTGAAAACTGGATTTCGTGCTTTAGGGGGAGTGAGTCTACTGATACACTCTCGAGCCCCACTCACGACTCCAGTCTGTTTAACAAAGCATTCCACTGGTCAATTTCTGGGGTGCAAAGAACATCAGGCAATACCCCCCCACGCCCTCCCCACCCCCAGTTCCCTGTCATACCCCAGGATGTACATCTATTACTCAGGGCATAGCGTCCTGCTCTTTTTTTTTTTTTAAAGATTTTTATTTTTTTTTTTATGCATACAAGCACTGGGGTACAGGCCAGAGGTGTGGGGGGGGGGAGTGAGAGGATTCACCACAGAGAACGGGGAGCAGAACAGGCAGATCAACAGAAGTACACTGCTGAGGGGAGCAGCGGGCACAACAGGAGAGGTCTGCCGCACCATGTGGGTGTCCCCCCCTGGCCGGCAGCAGGGATTGAACTCGTGCTGCAGTGGCTGCGATTTGCTTCGTAGTGTGTTGCTTAACCTACTGCGACACCAGGGGAGGCCCAGCGTCCTGCTCTTATCTAACTTGAAAAGTGCCTTAAATGCTGCATCCACAGTTATGGGTACAAGTTATAGTAACATAGGCACTTTCCACTTTGTTGTTGTTGCTTTTTTTTTTAAATTTTTTTTCATTATATATGTATATATATATATATATATAGTATATATTTTACATCATTCTTCTTTGTGTGTGTGTTTTGCAATCATCCCAGGCCAGGTAGTTTCACTGTTGGTTCTAGAAATTTGAAAGAGAATTTTGGAGCCCTTGGCATCATTTTCACAGGTTTTAATGGTAAACAGGGGAAACAAGCCAGCAAGGAGACAGCAACTTGAGCCCCTGTGAATCTCTACATGCTCATTCTCTGGCGTTCCCTTGTGGTCTCTTCCTCTGGCAGCTGTTGCTGATCCTCTCGTAGCAACACTGTTGTCTCTGAGTAACACCGCCCTTATGTCCCTGACCTCTAGGCTCAGGTGTGCACTATTGCACATGCACAGACACACACCCACACCCACACCCACACCCCATGCTCAGGTGTCCATAGTTAGGTATGTATGCCCACACCCTTGCACCCGCTTCCTTAATAAGATCAAGGCTGCAGGTGATAACCAGAGTCTAATGGCTTAAAAGTCTTTTTTATTCTACAGTATGATGTTCTTAACACCAGCTTACTATATGATCTCAGTGTGCCTTGTATCTCCCCATTCCACCAATTTTTGCAATCAGTTACCATCATGCAAAGGGGTCATAGACTGGTGAGGTCGAGTCTGTGCCTTGCCAACAAGCTGCCTGGATCTAAGTCCTATCACCCTGACTGGGTAGCTCTTTAACTTCAAGCAGGTAACTTACAGCTCAGTGCCTTATTTTCCTCATCTATCAAGTTTCAAAATTAAACATGGTAGAGTAAAGAAGTTAGGATCATCTTCTCCCTTGCAAACAACTATAAAAAAGTCTGCTCAAAGGGCAACTCTGAAGTTCCCCAATAGAGTCCTAGGACTTTCCCACAGAGAACTCAAACTAAGGTTGGTGGTTGTTGAGGGGAAGGTGTGGGAGGAAGTAAAGGGAAATGTGACTGGGAGAGCAGGTGCTCCAGCTGGCAGAATGGACTGGGGGTTGCCTATCCATGGCATGATGGGACATTCCAGGGTGCTGTGGATTTCCCAGGAGGAACTTTGCTCATGATTGGGCCTAGGTCAGAACAGGGACCTTGGAAATTCCACAACTGGCATGGGCATGGAAAGCTACCCATTGGCTGTCACCATCCTCCACTCCGGAAGAGATTAAAGAGATGCTAGACTGGGCTCTATCGACATCATCCCAACAGCAGAGAGAAGGACTATTAAGATAATCCATTATTCCCTTGGGAAGTATCAAGCAGGTACACAGAACATGCAGCCTCAACCCTAGGAAACAGCATAGCAATGTTGGTAGAGGTGGTGACAGCCATGGCCTGCAGCCGTGGCCAGAGAGTGGGGTGCACATACTGCTCTAGCTCCTCCTGTCTGCCAAGCCCAACTGAGTCCCAGAGTATGAGTTTTGTGGACCAAAACTAGCTCCTTTCACTATGAAGTTTGCATTCAGATCTATGGCAGAAAGGAGCAGCAGGGAGGAGAGATGGGGAGTTAAAACAGCTGAAGCACAGAACAGAGCTTGCTGTGGAGAGAAAGGAGAGGAAACGGAGGCAACCATCTTCACTTCTCAAACTGAGATGAAATATTTAAGCCCCAGACACCCCTCCAGCCCTGACCTCATCCCAAGGTAAACTACAAAGAGAAACAAAACTAAACCTGTAGTGCCTCAGCCACAAAAAAAGCAAATAAGGCAACACACTTGCCTGGGAAGCAAGGCACATCTGAGTGCAGGATGGGGAAGGAAAGTGAGAAGAATAGTAGTTCTGGGACAAATATAGATCATATAGAAATAAAGGGCCTAGCAGACAAAGAATTAAAAAAAACAACAATATTAAAAATACTAAATGAACTACGGGAAGGTCAGTCAAAGGCAGATAGGCAAGTACAAAGGTAGAAAGGGGATCCAAGAACAAAGAGAGTTCTTCACTGAAGGGTTTAAAAATATTAAAAGAACATAAAAAGAGACTCTGAATGAAATGTAGATAAATATAGAAAACACTTTAAATAAAATTAAACTGACAGAAATAGAAGACTCAACTGTATAAATCAAACAACTGGAAAAAAAAAAACAAGACGTAAGAATGCTGAGGAGACTCTGTAGGAAATATAAAACAACTGGAAGTGGAAACATAAGGATAAATGGGTATTCTAGAAGGTGAAGAGAGTGAGAAGAGAGCAGAATCCCTATTCAAAGAAGTAACTGAGACTTTCCTAAACTTAAGGAATGAATTAAGGATGAATGTCCAAGAAGTAAATGGAACACCCAAATTTCTAATTGTAAAATGACCCATAGCAAGACACATTATTATTGAGTTATCAAAAACCAAAGCTAAAGAAAAAAAATTACTGGAAGCAAGGAAAAGAAGAACAATTTACAGACACCTAAATTGGGCTTTCCTTGGGTTTCAATTCAGACACTGTCCAGACAAGAGTCTGAAAAGTCAGTGACTGCCAGTAAAGAATATTCTACCCTGCAAATTATCATTCAAGTATGAAGGTGAAATAAAGAGTTTCCCAGATAAATAGAAGATAATGAAATTTCTCAGTGTCAAATAAACAATTTAACTGCAACTGAAAAAATTAGAAAAAGAAGAACAAAACTTCCCCAAAATCAGCAGATGGAAAGAAACAGTAAAAATGAAAAGACAATCCAAAAGATCAGTGAAACTAAGAGGTGCTTCTTTGAAAAAAATAAACAAAATGACAAGCCCTTAGGCTTATGAAGAAAAGAAGAGAGAAAACCCCAAATAAATAGAATCAGAAATGAAAGAGATGAAATTAGAAGATGCTGCAGAAATATATAGGATCATGAGAGCCTACCAAGAACATCTCTATGCAAACAAACTGGACAACCTATGAAACTGGACAAATGTTAAGATTCATACAACCTTTCTAGACCGAATCAGGATTAAATAGAGAGCTTAAACAGTGTAATCACAAGTGCTGAAACGGAAAGAGTAAGTTTCCAGATGGCTTTTCTAGTGAATTCCACCAACCTTCAAAGAGAACCAAATACTTATCCTACTTAAACTTCAAAAAAATTGAAAAGGTGGGAAACTCCCCAACACAGTCTGTGAGGCTAACATTACCCTAATATCAAAACCAAACAAAGCTAATACAAAAAAAGTACACACTAATATCCCAAAGAACATAGATGCAAAGATCCTCAACAAAATCCTAGAAACCAAGAATACAGCAATATACTGAGAAAATCATCCACCATAATCAATTAGACTTCGATCTACTAGAAATAATTAAGAAACACAGTAAAGTGGTAAAATACAAAATCAATACATATTTCTTTGCATTTCTTTATGCAGGGAACTTATCAGAAAAGAAAATAAGGAAAATAATCCCATTTCCAATCACACCAAAGAGAATGAAATACCTGTGAGTAACCTTAACAAAGGAAAAGAACCTATATATTGAAAAGTATACGATTCTGTAAATAGAAGTACGACACAAAGAAATGGTTAACTATTCCTTCCATATGTATAGGAAGAATAAACATTCATTAAATGGCTATATTTCCCAAAGCAATTTACAGATTCTGTATGTTATCTATCAAAATCCAGTGACTTTTTTCCAAGGAAATTGAACAAGCTATTATATAATTTATATTGACCTAAAAATGACCCCAAATAACTAAAGCGATCCTGAGAGAAAAGGCGAAAAATAGAGGTATCACATTTCCTGACTTCAAACCACATTACACAGCAAAAGGGATCCAAACAATGTGATACTGGAACAAAAACAGAGACTCAGACAAATGAAATAGAATAGAAAGGAAAGGCCAAAGATAATCCTACACAAATATGGACAGTTTATCTTTTGACAAAAGACCCATGGCAATACAATAGATAAAGATAGTCTCTCTAACAAATGATGTGGGGAAACATGGATAACAAAACAAAACTAGATTTATACTTAACTCCATATATAAAAATTAATTCAAAATGGCTTAAAGATCTGGATATAAAAATCAGAAGTATGAAATACCAGAAAGAAAACTTAGGGGACAACCTACAGTATATCTGCTACAAATATGTGCTTGCAGACTGAACTCCAGTGGCAACGGAACCAAAGCAAAAGTGAAAAGTGGGACTGTATCCAGTAAAGAGCTTTTCAAGAAATCATCACCAAAACAAAAAGGCAACTTGTAGAATGGGCAAAAAAAACCAAACTTGAACATCACATATCAGACAGAAATACAGACCAATGGAACCGTATAGAAAGCCCAGAAGTAAAACCACACATATATGGACATCTGATCTTTGACAAAGGAGGCAAGAATATGCAATGGAACAAGGACAGCTTATTCAATAAATGGTGCTGGCAGAACTGGTCGGCCACATGCAATAAAATGAAACTAGACCACTACCTTATACCATGCACAAAAATCAACTCAAAATGGATAAAAGATTTGAATGTAAGACCTGAAACCATAAAATATATAGAAGAAAACATAGGTAAAACGTTACAAGACTTACATTTCAGTAACACCTTTGAAGATGCATCCCCCAAAGCAATGAAAATGAGAGAGAAGAAAAACAGATGGGACTATATCAAGTTAAAAAGCTTCTGTAGAGCAAAAAAAAAAAAAAAGCATTAACCAAAATGAAAAGACTCGCCACTGATTGGGAAAAAAATCTTTGCACCCCATACAACTGACAAGGGACTGATCACAAAGATATACAAAGAACTCACAAGACTCAAGAAAATCAAAGCAAACAACCCAATCAAAAAATGGCAGAAGAACTTAAAAGACACTTCACCAAAGAGCACAAACAAATGGCCAACAGGCATATGAAAAAATGCTCAACATCTCTCATAATCAGGGAAATGCAAATTAAAACCA
This sequence comes from Galemys pyrenaicus, assembly GCA_019455555.1. Lineage (NCBI taxonomy): Eukaryota > Metazoa > Chordata > Mammalia > Eulipotyphla > Talpidae > Galemys > Galemys pyrenaicus. The sequence continues at coordinate 10,613,032 of JAGFMF010011712.1, read as the reverse complement.
CTATGAGGTATCACCTTACACTGGTAGGAGCTTTCATATTCTTAGGGTAAATATCTAGCAGTGGTATTACTTGATCATAATGGTATTTCCATTTTTATTATCTCCAAGAGTAATGCAACCAAGAGTGGATGGGTATTCCTTTTTCTCAACGTTCTTGCCAACATTTGTTGTTTTCATTCTTTTTGATAGGCTGGACTTCATTTTCAATGAAATAAGAATGTGGAATCATATCTGGGCTTTTCTTAGGTACCAATTCAGATTCGTTGGTGGTGGTGCACTGGAGACTGTTGACAATGATTATAAGGCTGTATTAAGGCCTAGTGTGAGTGAGGATTCTCATTGACTGACTCAGATTGAGGGTCACCTGATAGATGAGCTATGTCTTCCCTAGAGGTAATTAATGCAGGAGTGCAGAGTGCCTTATGTGTAGTAAACCTAGAAATGTACTCTAAGTCACATTTGATCTGTATTTCATGAACACATAACATATTTCCTTGAAGAGGAAGCAAGATTATTTAAAAAGTCAAAAGTTCTCTTGTGCCAGACAGGTTTTAGAGACTCACTTCTTTCCAGCTTGTTAACCCTGCCTTTCATAATTTCCTCTGACTATTAATAATCACTTGAAGCAGCTGACCAGATGATACACTCTGTTTGGAGAATGAATGAAAGCACCCAGAAATTCCTTCCTCACTCTCATTAAGCAGAATTTAGAAGGTTTGTTTTGTTTAACCACTCAATTAACTTATGTCAGTATGAGTTAAAATTACTTATAAAGAGAGACTGTATAATATCCACCTAAAGGGATCAACTCCTGAAAGCTCCCTAAATCAGTCAGAAATCATAAAATTAATCAAACCTAATAGAGGGGAAGGGGAAAAGAAAAATGGTGAGTATGCACAATGGACTATGGTATAGGACCTTTCATGCCTTGGCGGTGGGTGTAGTATGGTAGCATACACCTGACAGGTGTGATCCTATATTTCTAAATCATATACAATGCTGTAAAGCAATGTTATGTCAAAAATAAAGAATTTAATTAAATGGATTAAAAATAACTAAAAAAATTGCAGATCTACTGAAATTCACTGCTGAGGGGAGCAGTGAGGGAGGCAGGAGGGGTCTGCTGTGCCATGTGGGCCAGCTCCCTGGGTGGGAATCAAACTCATGCTGCAGTGGCTGAGGAAGCCCTGCAGGGGGGCGCTCAACCCCTTGTGCCACCAGGTAGGCCCACCATACAATCTTTTTTTTTTAATTCTATTTTTTCCCTTTAATTTTTATATATTTGACATCAATTGCAATCTCCATGTATTCCCTATCACCATATCACCAGTGCACCATTACCTCAGTTCCCCATGCTCCCATCCTCCCTCAAACCTCCATCTAATTATAATGTTGACTTCTGTACCTTGGAATTTATAAGTATATTGGAACAGTTTCAGATATACAAGTGTGTCTTTTGTTGGTTTGTTTGTTTAGTGAATATTTTCCTAGTTCTTAAAAACCTCAGAAATGTGAAGAGGATTTAGTTCATTGTTTATTTATCCAGAAGAATTATTCAGTTGGATTAAACCTGAGGTTTTAGAATCACCATTCAGCACCATCTGGCAGTGCCTTTATCTTTGACTAAGGGTCAGATTTGGGATATTCTGGTCCTATAATTTTTAATGCATCTATTCCTAAATTTTGGAAAATTGTTGAAACAGTATGCTTATTTTCCTCCCTATACAACTGTATATTTTCTTTTGCCCTTTGACTGTATGTCAAATATATTCAAACCAAAGGAAAAGTCCTAGGTCCTCTAGTGAAAGTCACTCAGTTAATAACCATTGTCTTTTTTCAAGTAACTCAACTGCTACTTACCCTATGCCTTCCTATAAAATAGCCTTGCATCATCACTTGAGCACAGTTCTGCCATTTACATGCCATTTGTAGCACCCCCAAACTGCAGAGGATCAGAAGAAATAATTTTGACTATGAAATATTAGTAAAATTTTTATCTTAGCCCACAAATCAAGTTTATCACGAATGTTTAGGAGAACTTCTGCAATAAAACTGCCACCGGGGCATAAGGGTATTTTGGCAGACATCCTAAGCAGGCTTTATGCCCTTCCAACTTCTATTGTCTCTTCTCTTGTATTTACTTGTTCTCTTAAAGGCAAAAAAGAAACAGGAATAATGTGTCATAACTTCATTGTTTTGAAAAATCTATTAACTTCCAAAGACTAGAAACATATATCTTCAGAGAATATGATTTTATTTCAACCGATCCTCTCAGACTATAATTTTAGTGGTTTTTCGGATGACAGATTTTCTATCAGTATCCATTCTTCCTCTTTACCAGCCAATCTCCCCATTCTTTATTCCATATGAGCAATGTTACATGAGTAATTGGTTTAACAATGGTATCTCTGAAGAAAAAAAATGTGTCCTGACTTATGTATTTATCAGATTTTATAATGTATTCCTCCATGCCCATTTCCAAGAAACCAAGATAACATGACTAAATACAGAATTGGAAAGAGATGTGTAGGAGTACCCCACCGCATAGCGTTGCCATCAACCCCAAACAATAGGTGCAAATGAACTTACACAGATCATAGTAAGATCATTAGGAATTAGTGAGTTTTAAGTCTGTGTTACCATCATTTTAAACATACTTTGTTAGTGTTCACACTCTATGTCTGTTAGTGTTAATTACAGCTAAGTTTAACAGCTGGCTCCCACAATTCTTGAAAATCCAGTAGTCAGATATGAACTGTTAGAGACTAGCTCCAATATACCATTGCATGAGTTATTCAGAGAATGAAGTTTATTAGTTATTAAGAATGCTTGAGAAACTGCTCATGAAAATATAAAGATCTGAAAATTCCTGTCCTATGCAAAGTGAATTAAAGATCAGGGATGTGTCCATTTGACATGCTTTTTGGTGCCAGTACAGAGCCCTGGCATTTGCGCACTTAACATGGAGATCATTTCAATAGCAAAGAGTGGAGTGACTAGGCTTGCCAGATAGGCCACTCCTAAATCATCAAAAGGGCTCTTTAAATTTTTGAGACAAATATAAACACAACTGAACATGAAACCAGAAAAACTTGTGGAGATACTGCTTTACAAAGTTTAATCTAGACAATATAAACATATAGAGATAATATTAAAACTGTCTGGGAAGGGAATACTGTAGATATCATTGTTCATTGTTTGTGAAATGAAAGAAGTAAAGAGAAAGGCCAAAAGGAAACAGAACCTTAGAGTTTGATGTATGTCGTTAGATTAAGAAAATATAATTTGTATTTACTTTGGCTATAAGTGAATGGACTTGAGACCACCATACGTCAATCTTCAAAGCTTGGCTGCTTGGTTAAAGTAGCTCTAGGTGCCAGGAGGAAATGTGAATTCCACAACGTCTAGCAAAAGTGTGAGAAGAAATGTAAAATATTCTTCTACAAATCTCTCTTCTCCTCTAGAAATTGCCTCCAAGCACCATACTGCCTCATTCCCCATATCCTGTTGCTTCTATCTTATCTACAATTCCCAGGCATTTACCTAAAAGTCACTATCCATTTCTTGACCAGTCCCCTCGACTATCTCCTCCCAACTGCTGCTGTTCTTGAAGTTCCAAGTTTGGTATCTGTTCCACTAAGACTTCCTTAACCCTGAATGCTAGCAGGAAGACATATTGAGTTGAAATTCCTTGCCCTTTGAATATCTTCCCCAATAGGTATAAACTGGCTGAGAATGGAAATGTACTTTTTCTTATGTTCTATTGACCTAGAGAACATCCTGATTTTGGAATAGGTGCTCAATAAAAACTTTTTCTGAATCAATCCATACATGAGTCAGTGACTACAGAGAAAACAGAACCCAAAGGAACCTGAGATTCTTTCCATTGCTTAATACACACAGTAACATCCACACTCAATATGATAATACTGCTTTTTCTGTCCCAACTCTAAATAACTGAGCAGAACAAAGTTAATTAAGAAGCTTCTTTCAATGAATATGCCTCCTGTGCTCTTCTTCATGCCAGTTGTATCAGCTGTGTTAATATTCTTTTCCCTCTTTCTCCTAATTGCATCCTGGGGCTTCTTGTTTACTGTACCAAGTACAATGGATGGTCTTTAACTACCTGGGATGATGGGGAGGAGAAGGACAGTAGATTCTGATGGCAGGGACTGACCACCTTTGACCACGTGTGCTACTTCTCTTCCCCCTTTACCTCTACCTGTATAACTAAATACATGTTCTTTTGTATTGCATTTCAGCACCCTGGCAACCAATGCTATCTAAATATTCATGGAGAGAAAATTAAATGGAGTAAGGAGAAATTACAGGTTAGACAGGTGTCTGGTGATAGCCTAAATTATTATCTTTGCAGAAAGCAAAAGGTTGACGTAGGCCTTTTACACGCCTCCAAAGACACGAAATTCAGGTTCTAAATTAGAGGTAGAATTACATTATGTAGCTTGATATTTTATTCTCAGGTGTGTGGGAGATGTCTGGAAGTAAAATGGCTTTAGCACCTAGACTAGGGCTATTTAAATCAGAAGATCTGTTGTAAGTGTGAATTTTAATAGACATATGCCTTGCATTTTGACTTTTCAGAGATTAATTTCCTTCAGTTGATAAGATTAGACATGCATCTTATTTACTGCCCTCAGAGTCATGTAGCTACAACTAATGACAATTTTTTGAAAGTGAGAAGAACTTAAATTTCCTTTTTCATGACAGCATGTGGAATGTCCCATTGGTGTGGGTGATGTGATCAGCCCTTATCTGGATTTTTTTCCGCTTGATCTTATTACCTGTACAAAATATGAAAATGAAGTGCCTTCATTACTCCTTCGAAGACTTCCAGAACAATGTGCATGAACCTCAGCACTGTGGTTATGTACTATCTTCCCAGTCATTTGATATGACTGGATCACTGAGTGTTTGTTAATGGCCTCTTCTTTCTTTGTTGAATTAAATTACAACTTTACTAACTAGCAATAATTGAAAAACTTGAGGTGACAAAAGATATTTATGTTCAAGTTTTTTGAAGGATCAAAAATAGTACTTTTTGTCTCCTAATTTGCTGAATGTCGAACTTTGTCTCTGTCAATCCTTTAAGATGCCACCAAAAAGTTAAGATGAGTTTATGCTTATTGTCACATATTATATCCTATGAAGGACTATTGGGTTCAAAATATTTTATCTGCATGAAGTAATTAAGAGAACCTAAAGTAGTTATTTTCAAATATCTTGAAAATACTGTTTTTCAAAATGTGGACCACTCTTCCTACACCTAGCCAGGAGATCTTGATTAAAATGCAGCCCCTAGAACTTACAATAGATAGTTTGATCGGGGAGAAGGCAGCACAGGGGGTTTAGAAGTATAGAGTCTAACCAATGGGGTGGTTCATGAATCTACATATTTAGCAGGCTTCCAGGTAAAACACACACACACACACATATTTAAGATTTATCTTTTTTAATTAATGCATCCAGGAACTGGGTATGTGTAACCCAGAGTTGTGTGGGATGAGAGGATTCGCTAGAGACAGAGTGGGGAGCAGAACAGGCAGATCTACTGAAATACATTGTGAGGGGAGCAGTGGGCAAGAAAGAGAGGTCTGCTGCACCAGGAGTATTAGCTCCCTGGCTGGGGATGGAACTCATGCTGGCAATTGCTTGGTGAGACTTTAACCCCTGGAACACTAGGGAGACCTGAAATTGATATATTTTTATAGACTAGTGATCTTAGTCTGTAAAATTTAGAGCATCAAAAATTAAAATGCAAGAAATACTTTGCATTCCTCTTTAAACACAAAGGAGGGCCTTCTCTATTACTGCTATGAATTGATAAAGGTATATCATTGAACAGCCATATCATATGGCAGAATATGAGCATTGGTGCATAGGAGTCTGGTGTAAAGTCTAAATATTAGTAGCTTCATATATTAATAGCTGAAACGTCCTACAACAGATACATGAAATGGTCTATTATAGAGCAGTCAGATTCAGTTATACAAGGGAGGGCTATATAAATTTCCTAGATACCAAATAACAAGTATATTTCCCTTCTGATAATGATACCTGTTTATTAGGTAAGATAAAGACAAAGATTTCTTAGGCCCATTCATTCTTTCACGCATTCATTTGACAGGTAATTATTGAACACTTACTATGCCTCATGCACTATAATAGATTCTGGGAACACAGATATCAACAAAATTGATGTGGTCCTTGCCCCTCATGGAGCTTATAGAAGCATAGGAAGGAAAATGTTAAATAAATAATGCTAGAATCATCAGAATAAGTACATGGTTGTAATATGTAGCAAGTGTTATGAAAAAAAAACTGCATGGTATCAAGAGAGTATGACAAGAGGATTAATACAAAACAGTAATAACATTTAAATTTTTAGTACAACTGATAACTCAGGTAAACAATCTAATCTCCTTATTATATATATATATGAAATAAATATAATCAAAATAATAGCTATCATTATTGAGCTTCCACTATCTTGGGAGCACTGTGGATTTTTATAAATATTTTTTCCTTTATTATTTCATTTTTCAGAGACTCTGTGAGGTATTTCTTATTCACACATAGGAAATCAGAGTTCCCCATAGTCACAAAATGCCTCAACTGGGATTCAAGTTGTGAGCTGTCTGATCCCAATGGCTAGATTCTATTCACTGCAAGACACAACACAGATACCATAAATTCACTGAGTGTTTAAGCCCTATGACATGTCAGATGTTATTTAATCCACTACGTGACTCCCATTTTATAGATGCAAACACAGGAGGTAAGTTCCTGTGAAAACTGGTGTCAGAACTTGCCGGGAGCATCACAGAGACTAAAACACAGATCCTGATTCCCAGTCCAAAGCTCTTCTTAATCTGCCATATTCCCTTTGGTGATCACAATTGTATGTACCCTGCTGAGAACTGAGCATCTGATTGACTTTCTAGGCAAGGGTTTAAAAACAGAAATAATGTCTTTCCCACTTGAAAAATAAACTGCTTGATACTGTTCTTATATATCATTATTCTTATAGTCCTAACTAAGCACTGATTATGATCACAAGTAGTAATGTACTGCTTTTTAGGTGCAAATAATATGCTGTTGGTAACCCTATAACCCTGTGTACCTTTCAGTTGTATTTTCAATAATAGAAATCTTTTTAAAAATTGATTTATATATATTTGACCTCAGTTTAGTCCCCATGGAATTCCTACCACCATTTCACTAGTGCACTATCACCTTTCTGCTTTCATCCCAGTCCGCCCCCCCCCCCCCCCCCCCCCCCNTCCCCCCCCCCCCCCCCCACCGCTTCCTACAAAGTGCCTTTGATTTGTCTTTGTCTTTTTGTTCTTGTGTTGGTTTTTTTTTTTTTATTGTTCTTTTCCTTGAGCCCTTTTTTTGGTCCTTTACAGTCCTCCTAAAAGTGAAACCATCCAATATTTCTCTCTTGCCTTCTGACTTATTTCAGTGAGCATAATCCCGTCTAGCTCCACCCATGTTATTAGAAATATTTTTTTCCTATATCTTAATCCATAGTACAGTAATGCCAGGGCCATGGCAAGACCTGCATTCACAGACCTGTAAATACATGGTGCAGCTTCCTAGAGCATTAATTTAGTCAGGATGATAGGTTATATGTTATAGAATACAATCAAAATTAAAATGAATTTTTTAGAAATAAACAGCTTCAAGGAAATCAAGTGGGAAAAAAGAAATTGTATGAATGTAGACAATGCTTCAGATTAACATCCTTAAAATCATACCATTCCTCCTTCTACCCCACCCCAATTTGCACTCACACCCACTCACACACATACATTCATTCTTCTCTGCCATTAGGGATATTTGGCAAGAAAAATATGCCTTAAATTCATTATACTCTCAGTTCTTTGTCTGTTTCTGAAGGTGTAACCTTGTGCAATGGAATCAGTAGGCCTTGACTTTGAATCTTGAAACCACAGTTCCTAAGCTGTGTGGTTTTTATACCCTGAACCTCCCACTCTTTAGTTGTATATTAGAAATGTTAAGTGTCTATCATCAGCTGATTTTGATGATTAAATAAGATAAATATAAAGTGCTAGGATCTGGAACATAGGAGGCACTCAAAAAATGACAGTCTATTGTGGTCACATATCTGTCCAGGCAGAGACTGGAGTGTGGCCAGAGAAATGAGAAAGCTACTGGTTCAAAAAGGGTTTCTACCATGTCTTGGTTTCTGGAACATTGGAACAAGACGTGAGAGCAAAGTATAGATACACACACACATGTGTTCATACTCCTGCTCACATACTTCTATTTGTGGGAGAAAGAAGGGAGCAAATAGTCACTGGGAGAGAGGCGTGAGAAGCTTGGAGCTTCTGATGTGTGGAGAAATGAATCAAACTGTCATCAGAAGACCAAGAGTTACTCTTTTAGCTTGTTGCTTTCTCTCCAACATAAGTTTATAAGAAGTTAAGAAAACTTCTGTGATACGATATTTTTTCTCCCAGTGACATTTTATTTTAAATCTAGTCTTTATTTTCTTCACAGCTGTTGTGAGACTGTTATTATTTATGATGTCAGGATTAGAAAATGCATTGTGCCAAAATGAGATTGGATTGTAGCTTAATGAACCTTTTGATTTTTAGTTTATATTCCTACTTCCCGTTTCCAAAGCTAAGAACTTTTAAAAAAGATCAGAAGTTAATCACACCATACTAGGTTCATAGGAAAAAATACTTTTATTAGTCAAGTGCAAATTAGCCCGAATCATATAGCTTAAAATATCTTTGGTGGACTATATATAATTTTATAGGCAAAAAACCACACCTTAGATTTAATTTATTTAAGCTATGAAAACTATACTGTCAGTTGACAAAATGCAGCCCACAAATTCCTATATTCCTTTTCCCTAAATGTTGTTTGTAAATGCCCTCCAGCACACACCCATAGTCCAGGAAAGCTCAAACAGCAGTGGTACCTGCACCCTTCCCACATCCCTGACTACTTCCCCACCAACCCCCAAAACCTCCCACTCAGCCTGGTTCTTCCAGGAAGAAGGGAAGAGAGGGCAATTGATCTGAAGATCAGAAGAGTGTTGAGCTTGGCTGCTGGCCTGAGGGAAGTAGATAGAATGAATTCCAGACCCTCCTCCAGAAAAGATATTCTACCTACCTCTTGTTTTATCACAGTTACCACTTGCAACTCACTACACTGGAGAATCTTACCACAATCTTTGAAAAGATAAGAATCCCAATGTCACATTCTCTAGTTATAGAAAAGGCACCTTCATAGTTTCTGTCTTCAAACCAGTTTCTCCTTGTGATTCTAGATTAAACATAGAAGGAATTTTAACATCTTCATACTTTTGAAAAGTGTTAATGCTATTTCTACAAAGCAAAATCTCTAAGAGAAGAAAGAACCTCCCTGAACTGCATTCCTCCATGTGTCATACCTCCTGCTCAGATACACTTCTTAGGGCCTCTCCTTATTTCACCTTTTGAGAATACTCAGAGACACCTGCCCCTTTGAGGAATCAAAGATAGATAAAAATGACAAAGCTCTCAAAAAAATTTTTTTTCACTGTCAGACATCTCTGAACATTGCATCACACCCAGATCTGCCAGGGTGAATCCTTGCCTAGCTTGAGGGTATCGTTGGATGGCTGTTTTGGAGAGAAGATTCACTGATATCTCAATAGTGTATGACTAAAGCATAGAGGAAAGGAAAACACTGACAATTTTGATCAAAGGCAGAGATAGCCTAAACCGGATGCAGGCAATTGTCAGGACTCAAAACATAGACTCAGTGAATCATGCTTGCTTCAAAGGGATGCCATAAGGCATAGGGGCCTTAAGAACTTGTTTTGCCTTGTGGCACCAGGATAAGGTGAAAAGACAAGGTATTGATGGGATCCTAACAAGTACTCTGAGCGATAACCTCCGAAGGAATGCTGGGCATTTGATTTCCACATGGTAAAAAGATTAGGTACATCTATTTCTCCTGACTTGACTCATTTTATAGATACAAGGATAATTAGGAAAGTTTGTTTTCACATGTACTTTCAGATGACAACCATCAGGGTAGAGGGTCAGCATTTATGAATTAACCAAGGTCAAGAGCCCTTGGCATGGGAAGTGAAACTTTGTTGCCTTTTAGCAGGAGAGGAGCATTGAGAATTTGAAGCTAAGTGCAGGCTTTCCTAAGATTTTTCATAGGCATTATCCCATAGACATGGGTAGTTATCCAGATAATTCAATGCCTCTACAGTATTTGAGTCAGGCACTATGTGAGGTGCTGAGAGAAAAGAGAAGAGGCAACTCCTTGCTCTCTTGGAGTCTGTAGATTAGTGTGAGAAACACGAATCAGTTCCACAAAGAGCTGCAACCCAAGCCCTCCTGTGGGCTCCCACCAGTTTAACAAGTCCTCTTGTTTCTCAGTTGTCCTTCAAAAGAGTCCTATTTCTGGGACTAACCCCAGTGCTACAGAATAAACATCTCTGAAGCTATAACAAGCTTCCCAAATATTTCTGATGCCATAAATTCTCTTTCTACATTTTAACTGTTCTAAAACTTCGCAATGTTTCTGAAAGATGAAACAGGAATACAAGTGTGTTGTTGGCTTGTGATAGAGTAACCACTGGATTTGTAGCTTTCAGACACTACTTTAAATGTTGGTTCCCTAGTTAAAACTCTGCTTTTGAGTCTCAGTTTCTTTATCCCTCAGCCCACTGAAGGACTCCATGTGACCACGTGATGTGCTAAGTCCCCAGTCTGTGGATCTGTTACAGGGCAACCCTAATATAATGTGGGTTTCCCTCACTGGGTTCTCACTCACGCACTCAGAAGACTTTTATAATAAGTCCCAACTTCAGGTACACATGACAAAAGTTATTAGCAGGTTTTATTTTACAAAAGAAGAGGAATAAAATAGTAATAATACCAAGGTGAATAGAGGGATACAAATCTGTAAATATCATACCAGATCTTCTAAGCAATGGCACATTGAGAGCTGACTCCGAGTCAAGTGAGATGGCCCCAAAGGAAGAGAGCTGGCTCCAAAGGAAGAGAGAGCCCAAGGCTCACCTCTGGTTTTATAGCCAGCCTGGCTGCTTAACTTCACCCTCAGGTCCCAGTGATCCACTCTTCGATAATTATTTTATCGGATTTGTGGTTCTGAAACACTGGTAGTCTGGAGTGGAGGTTGGAGTCCACACACCCATCTGTGTAATCCATTCAGGAGGGTCTTTCCCCCTAACAGTACCTTCTTTTGATTTATTTAATTAGTATTCAGTTATGCAGAAACATTGTTAACACACAAACCATGGACAAGGAGAAAATATTTGCATATAGAACACATAAATTACTGTAGATCAGAATAGGTCTATTAAAAGAATTCCTATAAATGAATACTCAAAAAAAATAACTGTGTAGAAAATCAGGCAGCGGATGTAAACAGGTGATTCACAGAGAAGGAAACTAAAGCACAAAAACACAATCACAAGGAACCCTTTACTGTAATCTGGGGCTAACAAAATTTGAAAGTCAGATAAGATCAGGAGATAATATCAAGAGTTGTTACAATGGGAGTGACATGGTACTCTTCTGCACTAATCTTGTTCTTGGGAATGTCATTTCACATACCCATCTAAAAAAATTCAAGATCTCAGTAATTTCACTTTTGTGAAATAGCCAGTAGAACTCAGGGGTGTGTGTATACAGTCACGTAAGAGAAATGGCACCATTGTCTGTAAGAGTTAACAAAATGGAAAACAAAGTAAATGTCCATTTGTAGGAATGGGTAAATGACATGAGCAGTTAATCTAAATCAACCACTTAGATATCAAGAACATTATGTTGAGAACAAAGAGAACCAAACACTCAGTATGAATCATTTATATAAACAAAGAAAAACAAAATATTAGATACTATTTTATGATGCATGTTTATGTAAATTTTTTAAAAATGAAGTAAGAGGAATCAAAATTTATCATCCTTGCCTGAGAAGCATAATGGGAAAGGAAAAAGATGTTTGACTCTGACTATACACATGCACACACACATTATGTCATTTAATTCAGTGCAAATATAAACAAAATATCAAAACCTGGAAGAGAAAACTAAATGTTAATAATTGCAAAATCAGTATTATAGAACCATGAGTGTTTGTGCTTGTATTCTCCTTTGTAGTTTTCTGCAGCCCTACTGTTAATGAGAATTAAAAATGAAGCCAATTACCATGGTCTTCTAACTTAAGAAGCAAGTTGGGTGGACAAGAAGAGTAGCTGGTAACCTGGAATGCAGCGAGGGGCCTGGTATACCTACAGCCTGGAGAGGCCAGGCTGGCTGGGGCGAGCTGGGGGTCCTTAAAAGACGCTCAGGGTTCATCCCTGGAGGGAGGCCCCAAGAATACGAACCATGTTTGTAGTCTAACTGTATTTGTTTTTAATGTTCTCAGCTACTGTTTATGTAGACAGTGAAATTAGCACTCAGAGACTCGGAGAATAAATGGCTCTCTTTCTTCTTCACGTCCCCCTTCTCACTCCTCACCGCCTGCAGTTTGGCAGCCACACTTGACTGCTTTACAATTGGCTGCTCCTCTCCATTTCTATTTTATCTTCCTGTCTGGTGGGTGGCTGCTATGGGAGTATGAAGGAGAGAAGAAAAGGAGGAAAGAAAGAGGGAGAATGTAATTATCTCTGGATAAAGGAAGAACATCTTTTGGCCTTTCATCCAAAAGGTCAAGTTACATGCTCTGACCCAAACATGATTTGAGAGATAGGGCAATGGGTACTTTAACTTCTGGGCCCTGAGCAGTTCCATAGTGACCCTTACATTTCTTACAGCCTCTCCTCTAGAAATAATCCACCCCCCCCACCCACACACACACAGGCACACAAACCCCACTCCCACCTCCCATGCCTTAATAAAAACTCCAGCTTGCTTGGGCAGCATCTGTGCCCATGAATAGAAACCAGTGTGTTCACGAGAGCAGAGTATGAGGAACACAGTCCATGATCATTTTATTTATTTTTAAGATTTATTTATGCATAGGAGAACTGGGGTACAGGCTAGAATAAAGGTGAGAGGATTCACCAGAGACAGAGTGGGATGCAGAATAGGCAGATCAACTGAAATACACTGCTGAGGGGAGCAATGGGAGAGGCAGGAGAGGTCTGCTGCGCCATGTGGGTCTCCTTCCTGGCTGGGGATCGAACTCACACTGCTGTGCAGTGGATGCTTCACATTGCAGGGCTCAACCTGCTGTGCCACCAGGGAGGCCCCCTCCCATGATCATTTTAATGCCCTTCCCCATGTATGCATTTCATTTATGAGTGCCAGATGATACAAGTCAAAGAAAAAGGAGCTTATTTTTCTTTGCAATTAATATGCCATCATTGGCTTTGATATACAATCTAGGTTTTTCTCTTCTTGGATAGAGGGTAGGTGTTGATTCTGCTACAGAGTAATTGGGTCTCAATCTGACATGTGTAGGTCAGATCACAAGATCAGGTTTATCAAGAGATCAACTTTATGGCAAACCCAATCACAAGGAGACAGGAGATAAACTTAAAGCTGCCTCCTCAGTTAGGAAATGGAATGAGGATATATGAGTTTGGGGGACGTGTGTTGAAAATAAAGGAAGTACCTTTTTGGCTGAGAATGGATTGGACTAAGAAATATGGACTTGACTAGTTAATTACAGGAACATTTATACATGAAGAATATGAAGAGATGTTCTTCAGATAATTGGAGTTTTGGATTTCTCTTAGTGGGGCCCTTACTTCTGGAGGATCACCTCCTCTATATTTGTGTCTCCCAGCTCCAGCGTAAACTTGGAGCTCAGCTCAAACTTAGTCCATATGCCTCTGGGCTCTGTGGTGCCTGTAAAAGCGAGTCTCAAAGAACAGGTTTGATTTTTTTTCTCTCTTGTGTGCTTTAGGGTCTGAAAGCAATTTAAGCATCTAGTCTCAGTGGTTTCAATTCTATCTTGCTAGGAAAGGTAGAGTATGAGACAGTGGTTTCCAAGAAGTGTGGAATTAGTACTAGCAATATCAGAAATCACCTGGAAGCTTATTAGAAATGACAGTTCTTTGACTCTACCCCTGACATAATACTGTGTTAAGGTTCTTCCATCTGTGTTTTAACAAGCCCCCAGGTAATTCTGATCTAAGTTAAAGTCTGAGAAACTTTTTTTTTTAAAGAAACAACACTGAAACAGAAATCTGGAGCTAAGCATTCAGGTCTCAGCTCCTTTGATGCCAACTGTGCTACCTTGGGCAAGTAACTCATTAGGATCAAGTGTTTTTCTATAATGTAAACAGCAGCTATTAACTGAATGAGTAATGTGTATGAAAGTTCTCTGAAAACTGAAGGATCGTATCATCTAAGTTGTTGTTATTGCTGTTATCTCATCCTGGGAGTGGTTTTGTTTGCTAATCAGATGCTCCTATGATTTAAACTCTCTTCTGCTTGTTATAGACACTGCTTGTTATTATTATTATTCCTGAAGAATTTCCAGTTTAGCAAATGAAAATACATGCATCCAGTTAAATTTTAATTTCCAGTAAATCATAAGTATTTTTAATGTGTGTACCAAATATTGAGTATATATACTTATGCTAAAAAATTACTCATCTTAAAAAAGCCCTGTATTCAATCTGCTGTCCTGTATTTACTCTGACAATCTATATCTTTGGGCTCTTTTTTAATTTTAAGGTTAAGCACCACATTTTACTGATTTCAAAATGTTTATGTATAAATAGAAACGCTTCAAGTAACAGAAATTCTAGTGGTTTTTACCAAAGGGAGCCTATTTTTCTCACACTGCAGGTAGTCTGGGGTAAAATGATTCCAGGAAAGGTTCGTTGGCTTGAAGACATCAAGGAGCTGGTGCTGAGATCTGGGATTCTCTTGGTCATTCTCTCGTCACAGATTGGAAGCAGCAGCTCTAAGCATCAGAGCCGCACACAGATTTCTTCTTTCTCAAGCAACTTTATAATGTCAGGAAAAGGAATATATTCCCTAGAATCTTTCTGGAAAATTACCGAATTTTTTCCAGCCTCTATCCTGGAGGCAGCCTAGAAGATATGTGGAAACATTTGTGAAATGCACTAAAATGTCTGCCTGCAAGTATGGACCCAGCATTTCTTGAATGTCTATCCCGTGCCAATCTTAATGTCAGAGATGCAGAGCTCTTAGGACAGTGTTCCTGCTCTCCAAGGGCTTATACTTTATTCAGGGAAGTAGATAAGAGTCACATGAAGTGATACTATTAGCTATGTGCTCTGTTAGAGATACATACTGGATATAATGAGAGCTCCCAGGAGAGTTACTTCTCTTAGGCCAGGAGTTCAGAAAATGCCTCCTGGAGAGAGGCTCCTTAACATACAGTAGATGTTTGAGATTGTTTGAGGGTTAAATCCAGTTTATGTAGATACAAATCTTTCTTGTAGTTTCTGGCACTTGATAAGGGCACAATAGATGTTAACTCTTAAAATGATTATTGCCTTGGTGGGAGCCAGTGGTTGAACTGTCACCTGGCACCCATCTTTTATTGGTTGATCTAAATTAGGAACATGACCAGCCTTACCTGACATAGGTTTAGAAAGTTGAATGCATGTGGTGAAATGAACGGGAACTAAGCAGATGGCAGAATCAGGGAAATTAAAATTCATAGATCGAAAGAGCTACCTAATCAGTGTTTCTCAAAATTCTTGGATTCTTATTTATATATGAATGTGTGACCCTCATATGATCATTGATGTCAATTAAAATTTAAAATAAGTGAAAATCTAGCTAAAAACATTTCAAAACAATGGGGCAATATGCTGTTTCATTTTCAAGTTATACTTTATTCCCCATGCGCCATGGAATCCATTTAGATAACTTCCTTCTTGCTTACCCTGTTAATAGATTCTTTCTTTGAACATCACATGGAATGGTGGTTTTTTATTCTGTTATTTCCTAAGTCCCTGGAGAGTGCCACAGAGCTACTTCAGATTTTCTAGACTGTCATATTCACAATTTACATGTTCCCTTCCTCAAAATGCCCCCACCCTCCACACACACTGACACACACACACACACACACGGCAAATAGGACTTCCATTTAACCTGAACTTTGAAGGGCTGGAAAGTCAGATTCCCTGCCCTCTATCATCTCTGTGTCCTTGGGTAAGTTTCTTAACTTCTCTGTTCCTAAGTAAAATAGGAGTAAATCTAAGACTCTGGCCTTGTAGTGTTAAAAGTGAAAAACAAATGAGGTAAACCATCGACAGTGCTTAGCACAAGGCTGGCAGATTCTAAGTATGCAATAATTGTGAATTATTATTAAGAAGAATACTATTATTATATGTTGTAGATTTAGATGTGATTGAGATGTGATTTATCCCAACAAAATGTTCCACTGCTTTGAAAAAAATGAAAAACAAAAAAACCCTACTGTTTCCAAAATCCTTCTATTATTGAAACCATTGAGGCCCAGCAAAGTTAAGAGACTTATTTGAGGTCATTCGATCAGCGATAGATTTGGGTTCAGATGTCATGTCACAGACTGTCATTACAGAAGTTGGATTGACACACAGGTCACAAGACCCTTGTAGCTCAAAAGAATTTCACTTGAATTATTGTGAAATCGGCACTAGATAGTACGTGTCCATGTGAATATATAGTTCAGGCACTGGCTTCTGTGCTTCAGGGTCTGTTGGGAAGGGTGACCAGACCTGCTTTAGTAGCATGTATTGTCATTCACTTGGTCCACTGGCAGGATTCTCTTTCAAATCTCTTTTCAGTTGTCTCTCCAGACCCATTTGCACTCCTCAGCGGTTTTAGAGAACAAACTCTTCTCTAGGAGGCTAAGCCCTCACTGAGTCACAGAATAAACTGAGAGAAATGAGCTTAGAAAACTAACAAGTTCTCCCATTGCAATGAGAAAATAACTCTACTCGTTACAGGTATTCCCATTTTTATGAGCTTCTAGTCTAGAAACCCAGAATTTCTTCCTAATTATTTTTTTCTCTCCCCACATTCCTATATTACATTCAACAAAACCTTCAAAGGTCTTCTTCCAAAATCTAGGTCTACTTGGTTTCACTGAATCTTTTCCGTTAGCAGGATCACTCTCCTCAGTGGAACCAACAATGGAAATAGCTTTACATGATGCGAGTAATTGTCTCAATTGACACAAAAAAAAAATCTAAGGAAAGCAGTTACAGAATTGAACTCTGGCTCAGTATTGTCAACAGTGCTGGAGCATTTCATGGTACAAAATGACAGCCACAACTCCAGGGACATGTCCTTTTAGAACAGTGTCCTGACTAGACATTTCTCTGGTGTGTCTCTCCTTGTTTGTGAGCAAGGCCTTTCCCAGACTTCCTCAGTAGACTTTCCCTTCGCTAGCAGGTTGAGTTCCATTGTCCATGGCTTAGCTGCAAATGCTGTATCCTGAGAGGCTATGGTGGGAGGTGGGCTGTGCCTGGTAGGAAAAAGCAGTGGCTATTTGAGAGGTTATTATTATTATTATTAGTTATTATTATTATAATAGATTATTGTTATTATTATTATATTAGTTTGCTAGGGCCACAATAACAAAAAAATCAGAGAATCTTTGGCTTAATCAGCACAATTTAATATTTTTTACAGTTTTGAAAGCTGTAAATTCATGAACCCTGTGCCAACAGTGTTGATTTGTTTTGAAACTACTCTTTTTATCTTCAGGTGGCCATTTTCTTCTTGCCTATGCACATGGGCTTTTCTCTGCGTGTATGCATCTCTTGTGTCTGTGTTCCAAATCCTCTCTTTCCATAAGGACATCAGTCCAGTTGCAATAGGGGGTATTCTAATGTCCTTGTTTAACTTAATCACCTGTTTAAAGTTTCAAATACAGTCATATTCTGACTGTGATGGGGGTTAGGACTTCAACATATGAATTTGGGGGAGAGATACTATTCAACCCACAGCAGTAGGGAACCAACTGTACCTCTCATACTGCCAGTAAGATTTTACATGTCACCCCACTTTACCAGAATCAGTTCTTTTCTGCAGATATCACAAATGGACTCATTTTTATCACAAATGGACTCATTTTACAAAACAAATCCAAAGTCTGCCTCTCTCAGGAATCCCATTCCTCCACCTCTCTTCATCTTCCCAGCCCACTGTGACCAAACTCTTCCTTGTTTCACATGCTTGCATCTTGGTCATTAAAAAGTTGTCAGCCTGGGAATGAGTTGATTAGAGCTAAGAAGTATGTCATGACATCACACAGTGTGAAATGCTTATTTACTCAAAACATGGGTTGTTGTGAATGTGAACTAAATTGATGGAAAGATATGCTGAGATGGAATGTGATCTGAAATATTTCTTAAAATCTGTATGTTAGTTCGTTTGTGTTGCTTGTTAAAGTGGGAACTTGAGAGCAACTAGGAGTCAATCTGAGCTCTTTTAAGGAGACTTTAGAAAAAGAAACTGGAAAATGAGTTTTTGGTTATGAAAGGGAAATGACTGGGTGCCACCTTATATACTGTTGAATTCCTGATCAGGAGAATCTCAGCAGAATTACAACCTCATGCTATGTGTTTTCTTCTCTCTACCTGCTATCCTTATTATAATGTGTTTGTGTAGGGATGGGAGAATGGCAATTTCAAGATTAAAAAGCTCAGCTCAGAGGCTTTTATAGATCCAACTATGCCTCAATTTGACTTTGAAATATACTATTAACTTCTTAGGCCTTTATAAAAAGTGTACATTTTTTTTTCTAGTGGAGGCATCTGGATTCCCTTTGATAAGATCCTCCTGGGTGTGGAATTGTTATTTGTCACAGCTTCTCTTGGTGACTTTTTAAAATGAACTATTGCAAGGTTGTTTTGAATCTGGAATTAAAAAGAAACTTATTACACGGGCCTCTTAAGGAATTATGCTTTCAGATTTTCTCCTTTCTATCAGGGCAAATGTCTTTTATTTACCTCTGACCAGCAATGGACTTGAGAGAGAAGGATAGACTTTGCACACATTGCCTCTTCACCATCTCCTCTCTTTGTAACTTTTAGCAAAATGAAATCAGCACACACTTTTACACATGACATGCATGCTGAATAACAGGTAGCCTGGGCCACAGCTTTTCAAAGGCCAGCTCCCCAGCGATGTTATAAACTGTGAAGATGGTCTTTCAAACAACAGCACTTTGTTGTCAGGTTCATAAGGAAAACACAGCATCAGAAGTTTGAATTTATGTCTGAATCATCCACTATTAAATGCACATTTGCTATGCTTTTTAATTATAGTTAAATGAGGCCTACCAACTCTAATATATTGTGATATGTTCTGAATGTCTGGTATAAATAAATAAAGTACAATATGGCTGTTCCAGCAAGCACAGGACAGTTCTCTATTGGTCCAGGCAGAAGATCAAAGGAGAGTCCTGGTGCCCTCGGAGGCTTTTTCAGATTTTAATAATCTCTCTATACCAATTGTTGTGGGGCAAGCCTGAAGCTGGCAAGACAGGGAGACTGGGGGAATGGGAGGCTGGTGTTGTCTCATGGTCCTGCCTCTCTGTAGTCACTGACCCTTTTGTAGCTGCTCCCCCATGGCCGATCTGAGTGACGCTGCCCTTATAGCCTCAGCCACCCATACTCCAGGTGTTCACTGTCAGGCATATGTGCCCCAGGCCCACGCTCCTAAGTGCCTCCTACATTAGCATGATCAAGGCCGCAGGTGATGGCCACAGAGGCCAGAAGTGTACATAATCCATGATGGCTTGTCCAATAAAATATTTAGTGAACAAGGATTAATGATATCAAGTACATATAGTGATTAGTATGTGCTAGTCAAAATTGTCAGTGTTATATATATTTTTACTCCCTTTATCTTTATAAATGCATTAATGTGGTATTCTGACTATCCCCATTTTATAAACAACTTGATTAAGTAACTTTCTCAAGGTCATATATGACTGGTCTGCTATGAGTCAGGGTTAACTACTGTTGCATATGTGATGCTAAGCACATAGTTAGCACTAGGTCCATTATTCACACATTTCCTACACATAATATTGGTGCGTAGGGAACAAAGGATGGGTAGGAAGGCACCATCAGGTCCCTTTAGAGAAATGGGAGAAAGAGGTGAGAGCACAGAAAAATTTTCCTCACTTTGCAGGGAAATTCTCCCCTGTCATTCCCTGCCATGGTCTTTCCTTGCCCAATCCTCTTATCTCTCTTTAGAATAGAGAGAACCACCCTAGAACTACACATCAATATGAAAGAAACTTTAGACCCATTTCTCTAAACTAGGATTCACCTAGAGAACCCTAGATTTAACCCTGAAAATAGAGTCACTGTTCTAGGGCTATTGTGCAAGGCTCTTCACATTGCTCATTATGAAACTCTAGGCATCATTGACACCATGATCTGTGCTCCCCTGGAGTTGTGTGCTGTAAAGTCTGGTAGATAGCATTTTCACCAGACTGAAAAGAGAAGGCTACAGAATTTGCCAGTCCCAGTTCAAAATGAAAATGTAAGGACCCCTTACTCAAAAAGCAGGAAAAAGTGCCACCAATAGGCTGTGTTTGGGTGGGGGCCAGAGCTGTGGATCTGGAGTCAGTCTTCCCTTCCCATGGACCTGCTGGCCCAGCAACCCTAGCAACCCCAAGACTGGTGACCCCAAAGAGATTGTAACATCTAAACCAGGGTGTTCTAGGTACCTGGAGTGGGATCAGTGAGAAACTCCATCCCCGCTTCCCTTCCTTCCTCCTCATTCTCCTCCCCATCTCGCCCCACCCACCCCTGTTATCCATTAAACAGCATGGTGCTGTCATCTTGCAGTGGATTCAATAGTCTGTATTCTTT
Source organism: Galemys pyrenaicus (assembly GCA_019455555.1). NCBI lineage: Eukaryota > Metazoa > Chordata > Mammalia > Eulipotyphla > Talpidae > Galemys > Galemys pyrenaicus. The sequence continues at coordinate 10,592,196 of JAGFMF010011712.1, read as the reverse complement.
TCTGAAATGCCAGGCCATGCATGCTAGGTCAAAAGCCTACCCATGCTCAGTCCCTGCCAAAAATGAAGGACAACAGCAATAACTGGGTAGGTGGGAAGTAGAGGTTTGGGTAGAGACAAACATTTGCTATCTGTTCAAAGTTCCCTTAGGACAACAAGGATGTCTACAACCAACATGATATATTTGATTCCAATATACATTTACAATAACTATATTCAAACTAATGACATATTTTTCCAAGCTAAGCTATTGAAATTTTTCATATGCTAAAAAATAAACAGATTTATTGAGAGATAATTCATATACAATACAATTTGCCTATTTAAAGTACAGTTCAGATACTGACAGTGTATGGTTGTCACCACATCAATTTCAGAACATTTTCTTTACCTCCCCAAAGAAACCTCGTACCAATTAGCAGTCACTTATTTTTTTTTTCTACAGAATCACCCCCAGTGCTCTAGAACTAGACAAACATCAATCTACTTTCTGTCTCTGTTGGTTTGCCTTTTCTGGACACTTCCTAAAAATGGAATCAAACAGTGTCTAGTTTTTTGCATCTGGCTTCTTTCACTGCAGTACAGTATAAGCACTTCCTTTCTTTTTATAGATGAATACTTCATTCCTTTTCATGGCTGAGTAATAGTTCATTGAATTAATATACTACGTTTTATTTATCCATTTCTCAGTTGATGCACATTTGGGTTGTTTTTACTTCTTGACTATTTTAAATAATGTTGCTATGGATATATGTGTCCATATACATCTATGGGCATAATTTTCATTTTTCTTGGGTATATATCTGAGAGTGGAATTGCTAGGTCATGGTATGATAACTCTATTTAACATTTTGTTATGGTATGGCAACTTTGTTTAACATTTTGTTTTCACAGCATCTGTTCTATTTTACTTTCTTATCAGCAACATATAAGGGGCCCAATTTCTCCAACTCCTCGCTAATACTTACTATCTCTGCTCTTATTATACCTATCCAGTGAAGTCTGAAATGGTATCTTATTGTGGTTTGGATTTAGATTTTCTAATAATGATTATGTTGAGTATCTTTTTATGTCCGTATTAGCCTTTTGTAAATCTTCTTCAGACAATTGTCTATTCAAAAACCTTATACCTACTTTTAAATTAGATTACTTCTTTTTGTTATTGAGTTCTAAGAATTCTTTATATATTCTGGCTATAATTCTTTATCAGGTATGTAATTTATAAATATTTTCTCCCATTCTGCCGGTTTTTACATTCTTGATGGTATCTTTAGAAGCACATAACTTTTTAATTTGAAGAATTCCAATTTCTCTGTTTTTTTTTTCTTCTCTTCTTGTGATTTTGATGTTATCTATAAGAAGAATTTGCTTAGCTGAAGGTCATAAAGATTAACTCCTATGCTTCCTTTTAAGGAACTTATAGTTTTAATGCTTAATTTAGGTTTGTTACCCACTTGGAGTTAATTTTTGTCTATGGAATGAGGAAGGAGTGCAAAAAATCTCCTTTTGCAAATATATATGGATCATTTCCTGAAAAGACCATTCTTTCCCTACTGAATTTTTTTGGTACCTCTGTCAAGAACTCAAATAATCTTATGTTGTTTTATCCTTTGAATGAAAAAATAATTCAAGTTTGGGAAATCTTATATACTGCTATTTTCCTTTTTTAGATTTATTTTATGCCTATGAAACATTCTAAATTATCCATCATTGCCTTATAGAAGTCTGACAAATATGATTTATTCTGTATTCATTATTATATTCTTAATATTATACTCTATAATATGGACTATATTTTAATTCTATACTATGTATTTCACATAAAATTTAATGGTAAGATTATTGTCATTTTTTTTTTCATTTTTTCAAAAAGGAAAATAAACCATGGAGACCTGGCTTGTGGTGACAGCTGTGGCACACATACTATTTACTGTCACACCTTTTCCCAAATCCTTCTCTCTCTCTTGGCACTTTTTCCTTAATGCATAACACAGTTGGACTAGCAGTAGGATTTGTGGCTAGGTAACCATGCTTAATTCCTTCTTTATGTTCATCACTGCAGATTTTTCATACAACTCTAGCAATCTTGTTCATCTACCCCAAATATCTCAAAAAATCCTTTTAAAAATGTGCATTGTTTCTCTGCCCTGAAGGTAAAACACAGCAACCTTGTTTAACAGCAGCACTCACATGGCCAGTGGTTTAGAAACAGAAGGATTGATTGTCCTCCCTCCAGCTTGTCCTTGTTTGTTCAGCTAAAGGATGAGGAGCAGAGCTGAAAAGGGATGAGCAGGTTGCTAGTGTGAGCTGCTCTCTATTGAAGAGTGAGGCAGCATATGGAGTCCCCTTTCATGGGATGTTCTGTCTGCAGAATGTGCGAGAGGCAGACGGTGGGCAGCAGGCCTTGGGCAGAGTTAATCTGTATCCCCCAAGGGTATAGATGATTTCTGAGTCTCCAAGCTGCCATGTTTGTAGTCTCGGGACATTGGACTAACAGAGCAGAGGGCGATTTGGAACCAAAAAAGGCAGAAGAAAGAGATTCTGGAAGGGGACTGAATCCATGGAGACCTGGTGGTTGTCTCTTTAATGGCGCTGCTATGGTATTTTATCCTTCCCTTGCAGGGATTTGGTACTCATGGGGAAATGGAGTTTCAGAACACTCAGTTCTCGCATAGGAAAGACAAACAAAATCTAACTTGTGAAATGCTATAAGGAATTAATTCCAAAAATTGTATTTTCTATGAAGCTAGTGCCTGGGCGACTCTAAAATAGCTTAAGCACTTAATTTGCTGACAGTTCTGACTGACAGCTAAAACTCTGCCATTCACGTAATTTATGCCAGTTTCTTCTTTGTTCTTGTGGCTGGAGAATTGTTCTCTTCTTCGTCAGAAGTGAGAACTCACTATTCTTCCTGAGGGTACTTCCTGGTGGACAGATACAGGATAGAAAGGTACAAGTAACATGAGTATCACTTAATTAATTTGGATTTTCCTTTGTGGAACTATGTATGTATCAATGTGAGTATGTAACATACATGTATTCTGGGGTGCACAAGTGGAATCTGAGCATGGAGGCCAGCACTGGGGGGGTGGGGAGACAGGAGTGAGTGGACAGAGCTGGTAGGGAATTTGCCCTATAGCAGCATCTCTAGGACAAGTGGGAAAAACTAATGATTTGGATTCCTTGCGACCACCTAAGGAATTAGAAATGTGTCCTGATCCAACCTGGCTGTAATGGGGCCCCCATCCCCCAAAGTTCTCTAAAGGACTCTAGAGGGTTAAAAAAGTTGTGGGCTTGATAAGAAAAACAATAGAAAAGAACATTTCTTGAGTAATGCTTCTGGTATTTAACATAGAAGAAAATGAATTCATTATTTAGAAGTCAGCATTTCAGGTGCATTTTAATAGGAGTATATAGATCCCAGTATAATTTTTAAGTGTGATAGCATCTGCTATGTGCTCAGGAGCACTGACATGCACTGTGATGTTTGTTTTTCTCTATAATGTTTACGACAATTGTGAGACGTGTGCTCTTTTTCCTATTTTATACATAGGAAACAGAGGTTATATAACCTGTCCAAGGTCACACAAAATAGATTTTGAACTCAAGTTAGTCTGAGTTGCTGACTGCCTGATACAGAAGCATCACACGCTCCTGATGTACCTGCTCTTTTCCCCATGCTTTTGCTTCTTCATTCTTTCAGAGAATTGTTCTCTGTTCTCACCCTAGGGTGACCCAAGTAGCCCAACAAAGCATGAGGAAAAGAAGATTCTGGCATGACAGGGGTGGGTGTGTGGAGACAAAGATCCTTGACCTTTCTGTATGGAATAAACTATCTGCCAAATTGCAGGTGTAAATGATCTGTGATACAAATGGAAAACCTTTCTTTTCCTTTAGGGATGTTCTTCATCAAGCAAAAATGATTGAAAATGCTCTCGTTCAAAGCATTTACCCAATTCTGTTTATTCTTATCCAAATTCTATTTTTTTTAATCCAGAAAAATATGCAGTATGACTCATCCAGGAAGGAAACCTATATTCATAAATAGATCCTCCTGAACATAATCAAAATGATAATTTTGTCCTCTGGGTTAGACCAACCCAGGTCACCCAGCTACAATTACCATCTATCTGCCAGTCTACAGTGTCGTTTCATTTTGTCAATCCACAGTCATTTCAGGCAGTGCAGAGAAGTGGGTGCTTTTTTTCTGTAGCTCAAATACTCCTGATCTCCAGAGGCAAGCACTATTGCTCTAAGTCAAATCGAGTTTGCAGTTCCCAGGATAGTCTGTATTACTGGACTGAAAACATCGTCCTCCTAAAATTGCATTTGAGAAATGGCATTTGATACTTCTGCATCATGTGACTTCATGAGATTGGAGTTGAAAAGCTCACTTTTCCCTGCATACACCCTTGTCAGGCCAGGCTGGACACGACGTGAGCGTATGAAATGGCTACTGCCCACACAGGCGGCTCCATTAACAGGGTGGGTCAGCACTACATAAAGGGAATGAGTGGGCAGGGGTGGAGGGTTCTATGTGTTCCCTGGAGGTTAGATGTTTTAAGTGTGCTCATTTATGACAGGGTCACTTCCTGTCCTGGATCCCCTCCTCCAACACAGGACTGTGTCATAAGGCATGTGACGTAGATAATTACAGGGTATGCCACAGAGACACATTTAGAACTTGTCAGGAGGACTTTTGATGCTCGGCAGGTGAGGGCTCTATTTCCACTGTCCAGAGAGAAGCTGATGAGAGCCAGATTTCAGCATCATTGCCTGGATCTGTCAGCACTGATGTAATCAGCTTTTGATAATTTAAAGGCTGTTTTTCTGCTCAGTGAATGATTTAGGGCCTTTTATTCTGTGATTGCCAGCATTTCTTTCACAAGGAGAGCAGGGGAGGGAAAATAGTTGAAACTCAAACACGTCATTTTCCAACTCATTGGCAGCTTTGCTGAAGGACGTTCTGTGGGGTGGGGAGAATAGCGCCAAAACTCTGATGCCTGGGGATGGTTTGGGGAGGAGGGTGTATTTAATAGAGCTACGTTGCTCTAGTCCTTACAGTTGAAGTTAAAACAGCAACAAAAGAAGAAGCCTAAAATTCTCGTTTCCGTGCCCCAGGTACAAGGTCTATAAAGAGAACTCCAGGTCATTGAGATGGAAGATCACAGCATTAGCCAGTACTGATGCCATGGTCCGTACCTTGCTTCTTGAAATTGTCTTTTCTTTTTCCTTAGCACAGACCTTTTTTGCTTCTCTCCTTACCTGTCTGGTGCATCCTGAATATAATTCCTATAGTTTGCTGATTCCTAATTTTTCTCCCTCAGCCCTGTAGTGGGGAGGCTTCTCTGGGATCTGTAGTCACCTGCCTCTCTGCTCCATTCTCTTCCCCAGAAGAGATTCCACCCATTCCAGTGTCCCCACTCACACTTAAATCCGTTAGTGCCAGAGCTAAGCACTTCACTGCCTGCTGGATATCCACTTATGGCTGTCTAGTCAACATGGTGGATTTTAAAAAAAAAAATCAAACTATGGTTCTGTTCCTTCTCTGGCACCCTCCAAATCCCCCAGTTCTCATAGCTGCTCATCATCACTGAGAATTTCCATTTATTGTTGCTTGAATAAAAATTGCTTTGTAGTCTTTGAACTCTGGAAGACTCAGTTACAATGAAAGGTATATATACCTAAATCTTTTGCGTTTTATCTCGCTGAAATCAAAGCTCCTCCCTATATAAATAAATATGCATCTAGATGGTTCTTATTTGTAGGGGTGGGCACTTAGGATCAAGGTAAATGCCCATCAGAGATGACAGATTACAGTGAATACAGCCATTGTGCAGCTATTTGGTGTGCAAAGATGTCCATGATATATTCTGAAATCTGAAAGCAATTTACGAAATAGTGTATTATCTCATTCTTTCATTTATTATACACAGAACAAAAATATCAAAAGAAAAAAAACAAACCCTATATGTGCATATGTTTGAGTGGACCTGGGGAAAGAAGTAGAAAGATATTCAGTGGGACTGTTGGTGTTATTTCCCTGGGTGGGGCAGTGTCTGGAGTGAGCATGTGGTACTTCTGTAATATTTGGAAAAATATTTTAATTGCTCATCCTCCAGAATTTCTTACTAGTCACTCAAGTGACATCTTAGGCAACTCCTACCCCCTTCCTCTTTCCAGTGATTCATTGTCTTTCTGTTTGCACCCTCCATAAACTGTAAAGTCATGTGGGCAAGGACCTTGTGCAGAATGCTTTGCATCTATCTCTGTGTGTGTGTTAACATGAAGATTTGATTGTGTCATTCATTGCTCCCAATGTCTACTTCATGTGTATCTCTAAGCTTATATTTCTGTTGCTCAGGGATACTGGCCCTTTCACATAATTCTCAAACACATGTGGCCTTCGCCACACTGCTTTAGGAAATGTACCCTTGGAATATGTGGTATTACATCACATCCTGTCCCAGTTCAGGTTTATTCAGTCTTCTTTTATACATATTTTTATCCAATTCCCCATCCTGCTTTGTCATTACCATTTAGACTTTGAATAGGAGGTATGGAGAGAGGTAGTAAACCAGCTCCTAAAGGATCGTGTGCATATTTGCACTGATATGCATTAAAAACTAAAAAATAGTACTTGTGTCAGATATAATGATGAAATTGGTCAAATATCCCAGTGTCTCCCAGTGCCAAATCTTTGGTCAGATGAAAGCACAACATTCAAACACTTTAAAACAAATTCTTAAAATAGTCTAATCTCCATAATAAGATTAGGTAGAGCACACTTTGCCACACCCATGGGAAACTTTTGGCACACCCACCGTCTTTTCCTACACCCACACCCAAACATATGCGTGCACACACACACATTGTATTGAACTTCACCTGAACCCCAACTTGCTGAATCATAATTTCACTGGCTTTGCTCCAGTGGTTTTCCAGGACTGATGGCTAATGTCTGAGAGGGGAATGGTAGATGCTCAGTAAAACTTGATGGAGCAATTGCTTCTCTGATTTTCCCAATGCTTCTTTATACACTATTCCAGTCTGCATTCCAGAGCCTTGAACAAATTCGGTGTGATTGACTATTCTCACAGTCTGTGGGGTTGCACAGCACATTGAATGACCAGGCATCATATCATTTTCATGCAAATAACAAGATGGGATTTCTTAAAGCAGATTGAGTTAAATCATCACTATGCTATTTATATCACTAACACATTTCAGGCTGAGTTCAGCATAATAGCAGTTATCAATCAGAATGCTCCTTTGTTCCTGGAGATTTCTATATATTACTATTGCCATTTTACTAATAAGAAAAGCAGAGATATGGTGGCATATCCACAAAATTACTCCTCATAAGAAATAGAATTGGGCATTCCATTAAAAAAAATATAAACTCTGTAAATGACAATACCCAAGTAGTTAAAAACAACTGACATGAAACAAACCATAGTGCTTAAAGAATGCCATTCTTTGTGATGTTATCTCTACATGGTGATCATATATCAGTAAGTTCTAAGCTTAACATACCCAAAAAATGTCTTCTCTGATAAATATTCTCAGATCTATAAATGTTTGGCTTTGAGAATCCATATATCCATATATGCTCATACAGGAATTATATTTCTTAACCCTGCTATCTGTGTGTTCTGCATATTTTAAGGGTTGATGTCAGACAAGTCATTTTTAAGGGGATACATTTTCTTGTATTTGTAGTGAATTCTGATGATGACCTCCTCATTCTGACTATTGGAATAAAACCTTTAGAAAGATATTCTTATACATCCTGGCTCTTTATTGAGCCTTCTTTCCCCACCACCAAACAAATAGGAAATACTATCTCAGGCAGCAAAATATCCTCTAAATGAACGTAATCTCCTAGCATCAGAAGTTAGTGGGAGCTTTGCCCAGGGAGAGGAATTAGAAATCAGCCTATAAAAATAAATGAATCTGTTTCCATAGTGACGGAAATCTTTCTCTCCATAGTTTTCATCCTGTGTTCCCCCACAGGTCCCTTAGGCAGAATAACAATAAACTTGAAGAAAACATTTTATTATCTTAATGGATTCTTAATTTAAAGCCAAAAGTATTTAAATTATCTTCCCAAGCATACAGTTACCCATAACTTTTGGACTTGAATACCTGAACAGAGTGACAAGAGGAATGTCACCTCCCAGAACCCAGCCAAGTAGGAAAGGCAGAGTGGGGAAGACCTTGTAGGTTACACACACATTTGTATGCAGCCTTCCTGATGGGGATCGCACCTGTCATGTTTAATATTTCATTGGTGAAGGAAATGTACATCTGTCTATGTTCATCTGCTAGAGAAATTTTGCTCTGATGAAGCCTGCATGTGGTGAACACTACAGGGCTCCCTCATTATGCCCCTAAATCGTATTCCATAGCAATGGAGGAATTCATAATAGTAGCAAAGTCAGAGCCACTGCTCTTTACCCACCAGCAAGCTCCAGGGGGCCCTTACCTTTGTTTCTGCAGCTACAGTTAGGCCTGCCTCTAGCATCATGCTGAGGAGGCTGGGGGAAGCTTGGCAGCTGTAGCATCAGAAGCCTGGCTGCAGAGACAAAGAACCCCAAGGAATAAATCCTGGACAGAATGTCTTAGGGTGCAGGTGAGAAGCTGGGAACCTCCCTAGGAAGGCAGAGCAGGTGGGTCGGTGCTGGTGCAAACATGGCAAACTCTTAGGACAGGTGGTCCGGGGGCCTCCCTGGTGGAGCAGTGGGTTGAGCAACACACTATGAAGCAGACCGCAGCCACTGCAGCACGAGTTCAGTCCCTGCCACTGGCTAGGTAGGTGACCCACATGACACAGCAGACCTTTCCTGCTTAGCCCTCTGCTCCCTTCAGCAGTGTACTTCGTTCCATCTGTTCTGTTTCCCTCTTTGTCGCTGATAAATTCTCTCACCCTCAATGCCTCTGGCCTGTACCCCAGTTCTTGTATGTATAAATTAAAAAAAAAAAAAAGACAGGTCGTCCATGTATGAGATGGTGCCAATGACCTGAATGAAAATTATTTCAACATTGTAGCAAAACCCAGAGTAGAAGTACATTTCCATAACTGTGTAAATATGTTTAATTTTCCAGAAGTCATCTTAATAATAAAATAATCTAACTCACTTCCTTAATTCTTTATGAGGGTTAATATATGTCTGCTTTATTAGAAGTTTTCGAATTTACACCTATGGTCTTGGGATAACTATTAATACCACCCCTTTCCATTCTCAAAAGTATCTCAAAGGTTTAGAAAATAAATACTGTCACTCTACTTTTAGTCCACAAATATAAGTTGCATCTGACAGTTTCTATTTCTTTCTGTAAATACGGCATACTGTTTCTAGCAGATTTATGCAATTTCCTATAATGTAGAGGCTGCCAGGTGTAGAAACTTTTAAACTAAAGATAAGTGGAGACATGAAGATATCTTTCCCAAGATAAAAAGTGAAGAAGAGTTGCTTCTTCCTATATTGTAATACTTAAGTTAATCCATTCATTAATTTTCCATCCTCAATGCAAACTTCTTGAGGCTAAAGAGAGAATACTATTTATCTTTCTATTGCCTGGGGAAACTGATAGGGTGCATTTGGTATATCACTGATATAATAATCTGTATATATAATCTGTATATATAATCACTGTATATATAATCTATATATAATCACTGATAGGTGATTTGGTATAAGTGTATAGCTGCAATTGTAAACGAATCAATATAGCACTTGTAAGGAAAGAGTTCATTTGGGTTTAACACTAAATAAACTTTGAAGGGTTGGGGTTGAGTACTAATACATGACAAGGGGACAGATTAGCAAAAGAGAAAAAAGAATTTTAGAGACTTACTTTCTCTTTTTCCTTAATTTGTTAACATTATCCTAATTATAAAATGTGATATGCTCATCATATAAAATTTAGGAGGAAAGGGAAAAAAAGAAGATCAAAAAATCACTCACTTCCCCAACTACTCATAATGAACTAGTTGGGGTATGGATGTGTTATGATTCTCATATTCTCATATGTAAATGTGGTCTGTATGGTCATCTGGTTTTGTGATACGCAACCTCTGATCAGTGCCTGCTCTTGGAGGAAGTGCACCATTGCCATTAGCAATGTTTCTCATGAAGTGTGGCCTGCCATGACTTGTTCAGGTGGCAAATGAAAGCTTAGAGACATCTGAGCAATTTACCTAAGTGCTCTACGTGTTGGAGGGGAAACTTAAAGAGACAGCAATGATTTTTAATGTTTGCGTATTTGGATTCATGTCTGGACTCAAGTCTTCCATCCTTTCTAAGGATAGTCTGCCTTTGCCAGTCTTCTTTCATTCAGGATCAAGAGAGTACAGTTGGGACATGACTTGATTTCAGAAGATTATTCTGAATTAATCATCTAGTTGTTGTCTGAAGTTGGGCTAGTTCAACCATTCACAATCTCCATTTTTTACCATCAAGGCAATTATTTTCACCACAGAACATTAATGTAAGAACCAAATGAAGTCAGAGACATACTTGAACATCTAGAACATAGTTGGTAATCATCATATCCTGGCTGGTGTAAGGAATGGTACATATGTTCTTTACAGTTCACTGTGGGATGATGTTGGTGTGGAAAACACAGGATTTGGGGCATGGAGTTGTGTTTGAGATTGTGCTTAGCCCATAAAGACTCTGATTTAAGGCAATTGTTTAACTAATTGAGCCCTTCTTTTCTCATCAACTCCTGGTATCATTGATATGAAAAAGCATTAATTTAACAAATAAAATTTCACATTGTATAGTGATAACATGATGATACTTATGATCATTCCCTTATTGGTATAGTTAGAAAGAACAGGAAGGGGAGCTGAGAAAAAGAAGGCTTATTTTCAAATGCTTTTATAAAAATAAATGAGGACAATTTGTAATTATTTCTCAAGTTCTATACCTTCAAATTGAGATTTATTTTAGAAAGCAAGCAAAATTAAAAAAAAATGGACAGTAATAAATGGACAGCAGATCTGAACAGACATTTCACAAAAAATACATGGAAAATGTTCATTGTAAATTGTAATAAGGGCTCTGTAGATTAAACCCACAATGAGATATTATTTCATCTCACATCTATGAGATGTGCATATATTAAAGATCCTCAACAACAAATGCTAGAGTAGATGAAAGGAGGAAGGAACCCTATTATACTGTAAACACTAATTTTGGAAAATATTCAGGTTTTCCCTGTTTAAAAAATAAAAGAAACTACCATATGATCCTATGATCCCACCTTTGTTTATCTGAAGAAAATCAAGCCATCAACTCAAAAAGTTATATGCTCTGTACTGCTTATGGCAACAGTATTTACAATAGTTGGACATAGAATCAACCTAAATGACAACTGAGAAGAGACTGGATCAAGAAGTGTGGTATAGCCACACAATGGAATATTATTCAGTCTCAAGAAAAGACAAGTTGTTGCCTTTTGTGGCAAAATGGAAGAAGTTTAAGGGGATTATATGTAGTAAATAAAATAAATAAGAATAATAAAGACAAATATTGGGCATTTATATAGAAGATGATTTAGCAAAGCAAAATAGTTACAAAAATTAGCATATTTGTTTTTAAAAAGCAAACATATACTAATAAATGAAATGAGGTTTCTGAGATTAAGGGAGAAGGGAGAAAGTGTCAAAGTAGTATACAAACAAAAACCCCAAACAATATCTGAGACCTAGTTAGATAAGAATCTCAGGGATTATGTTGGCTATCAGTTTTTAAGGCTCTCTAAATAATTTCTCTAGGCTTTTAGCACTGGGACAACTGTTTTATTTATTTTTTAAAAAATGATATATTTATTTATGCATATAAGAGCTGGGGTATAGGACAGAGTTGTGGGAGGTGAGAGGATTCACCAGACAGATTGGGGAGTAGAACAGGCAGACTAACTGAAATACACTGCTGAGGGGAACAGCGGGTGAGGCAGGAGAGGTCTGCTACTCCATGTGGGTCACCTCCCTGCCAGAGGCAGGGATCGAACTTGTGCTGCAGTGGCTGTGGTTTGCGTCATCGTGTGTTGCTTAACCCACTGCGCCATCAGGGAGGCCTGAAACAACTGTTTTAAGTCCATGCCTGCAGAAGGAAGCTACTGGCAAAAGCATGACAGATTTTTATAACTCATGGAGGCCTGAACAGGTAATTCATTGGGGCTCAGTACTGCATGTTGGCAGGAAGATGGAGAAGCTGGGAAGGGACCCATTACAGCTGAAAGGCATGGGGGCTTCTCATCTATGGGTATTAGCTCTCTTCCAGTGGCTGCATCTTTAAAGCACAGGTTTCAAGTGTGGTATGCTCAGCACAGCAGGAAAGGTCTCATGAAGTTCTGATGCATGGGATGCCAATCTGGGCATTCATGTTTGCATGATCCTCCCAGTAACTCTGTCTCTAGTCTTAATCCTCTGCGAACTGCTTTCCACACAGTTCTGCAGAAGCCTTTATTCCAGCAGAAACCTGTATTCATTTTCAACTTTGCATAACAATTACCATGACTCACGTTTTTCACTCTCCTCCTTAGGGGCTCCATCTCCTACTGTAGCTCTGTTTTGCTTCTTTTCCTATGAAGCTTTATCTGCTTACTCATAGTTCCTGCTGCCTCATCATTTTGGGTTGCATGTGCCTTTGGCTTGCTGTGAACCTGAAACAGGGCTATGGGGGGTGCTATAGCTATCCAGGGACAGTGCCCAGCAGAAGATAAGTCCTTGTCTGTGGGTTCATCATCCATGAGCACGATTACAAGACTGATTGGGCTCAGGGAACAACAATGGGGTTTATTTAACAAACAGGGCAAACAAAGAGTCTCTGAGGCCAAAGGTAACTGGTCATCTCACCCCAGTTAGTGTCCAGAAGTCCTAAATAAAAGGCCTCCCATTTAAGATGGTGTTGTCCTGTCAATGAGGGCCAGGAGCTCGTTGCATCTGGCAGGCAGTGGGCCAGGATCCAACTCACTACAGCTGGAGGTGCTCACAGGTGCGATGGCACCGCGGCAGCCCATAGTCACAGTGTCAAGGTCAGGATGGACAGCACTGGATGCTGAGCCAGACAGCAATGGAAGCAGCTGTACCAGGAGGCGCTGCCAGCTCTCAAAGGGTGAGCTGGACACAGAGTGCCAGTTACCCATCAACAGTGCTGGACAGCACTGGCAGGTCAGCATCACTCACCAGTGCTACAGCTCTTTGTAAGTTGTTGGTCCACAACAACAACAAATAGTATTTGAAGCACCAAACCCAAGGCCCGGTGCTCCTTTCAGGTGATGTCAGATGCAGGCTAGAGGCAGACAACGACCCCTGGTCTGCAAAGCAATTTGGCTTTTCTGTGAAGCTTTTCAGTTTCTCTTCTTCCTTCAGAGGTTGGCTGCTAGATGCTTCTGAGAGCATCCAATCCGAGTGAGCAAGTATCCAGTCCAGAGCATCACTAGCAAGTCTAAGCAAGTGCCAGCAGAGAGAGTTTGCTGACTTCCCTCTTGCCCTATCCCCTCTCTGGGTCTCCCATCTACAAATCTGATTGGACCATTTACCATTCCACGATCTAGGCACCAAGTCCGTGGGCCTCTCACTTGCCTGCAACTGGAGGGGGCCACGGTATTGGAGCTGGTCCCAGCGCCCTGGGGCTGCACGCCATGGGGCGGCATGGTAGGAGAAACACTGCAATCTTCCATCACTGCTGGTCTCTGCCTGAATCCCAGTGGGGCCACTGGTGGAGGGCAGAAAATGCACACTGCTACTGCCTGAGAGCAATACTTTGGGGCCAAGCACTGATGCTCTCAGGTGGGGTAGTGGTGTCTCCAGTTTCAAACCCAACTCTGCTTCATGACATTTTTTTTTTTTTTTTGCAGCTTCAATTCATACACCAGCTGGTACATTCTCTCTGTATGACCTAATTCACATTTAGGAGATGGAGAACTTAGTTATCCCAGCTCATTGTTTTTTAATTCTAGCAAGCCAAAGGGTTAGCTTAGCTCAGGTGCTCACCACCATTTGCTTAATTACCCAAGCGGAGATGGAGTTAACATGAGGGAAAGAAAGAAAAGGGATCATGTGCTATGAAATGTAGAGGCTTAGATAACAGGGACCGAGAGTGGAATATTTTCCCTCAAAAGACAGTGTAGGTCAGCAGGCAGCAATTGGCATCTTTAATTTGAGGAATGAAACAAGTCCTTGAAGAAGGATTAAGAGTTAACTGAGGACTTTAAATATCATCATTCATCACTGAGAGTCAAGAGTAGGCATATGAGGGGAAAAAAAGAATGCAAAATTTAGTAGAGAGCAGTTGGGAATAGGAGAAGGCATGAGCAATCAGAGAAGCCATCTAAGGAACATCTCTTTTGGAGGCTGATCTATTTCTTTTTAGAGGTTGGCACCTGCTATTCTTACTTTACTCAGCAATGGAGGAAATAGGGCAGGTCCACAAGACCATACTCAGACCTATTATAGATTGGACCTATAGATTGGACCCATTAGACTAATCCAAGACAAGACCTTCAGGGGAGCTGGGAGTTTATGTAGTTAGAGTTAGTATGCTCTAATGTTTTGACTCTCATTCACTGAACATGGCTTAGACATCAGGTACTGTCATAAATAGTGGGAATATGATCATGCTTCCCCTCTCTGTCCTCTGTCCTTTTGTTCATTGAACTTACAGCTTTCTGTGATACTATGTATTTCATGTTTTATTTCACCCCTAACATCTGAGCTCCTTGGAATTTAAGCTTTGTGACAGCAGGGATGGTCTCTGTTTTGTTTGGTAATATATTTGCAATACCTAGAAAGTGTCTTCCTCTATCATAACATGTTGAATAAATTAATGGATTTTACTATATATCTGTATTACTTGCACAGAAGAGAAGACAGGTCATTTTCTTAAGTCAGAAACTGATAGTTTCCTGTACATATTGATGAAGCATGGATATATTTCTTTGAGAATGTTTCTCTTTTGGAAGCATAAGTTTGTTTTCAGCATGTTTACCAGTATATTAGTTAGTATTATGCTGTAGTAGCAAATAAGCCGTTAACTCTCAGGGACTTAACTCAGTATAACATATGTAGTGACTCGTAGCAGGAGGATCCACTCCATATAGTCACTCAGGAATCTAGTCTGTCAAAGTCTCCACTATTTTTGAAACCATCACTAACATACTTGAGAGTTTGCTGCTGTAAAAGAGAACAAGGCTAATTCATAGCTTCATTTGCTCAGAGTTTGATTCTCTTTATCTAATATGATTTCAGGGACGGCTGGGAAATCTTCCTCTGTACCTAGAAGGAAAGGAGAACCAGTGTAGTAAGAACATTAATCTCATCGCCTGTGGCCAGTACTGGGAAACTTTCTCTAATATTATACACGAAAAGTTCTTTGAAAACACAGAGTTGACTTTTGGGAATAAGTTGTTTGATTTAATAAGATTTGACGTGCAGGATTAGATCTAAATAATGATAATTACATGAGCATTATATAGCACATGCATGGGCAATAAAGCAATTTTTTTCAGTAAATTAAATGAAAAAATAGCACTAGGATGTCAATAAATGGTCACTCACCCATTTCAAGTGATTCAATATGACTCTGGTCTGTCTTGAAAATGTATATATGAACTAGCACCCTCCATACTCATTCTCTGTACCTTCATTGAGAGGGAATTTGTTTTTGCCCTATTTTTTATAAAGTTGTTCCAGCAGAATCCATCTTTTTGAATAGAGGCATCTATTTGCACCTGACCTCCATGGTCTCATTTTGCAGGAAAAACAAGTGCTTACTATCTTCTAAGGACAACAGGTTCTGATTTTTTTAATCTTATTATAAAGGAAATTCCATTTTATCACTCAGTCTGTGACTTTGAGCACTAGGACTCAGCTGGAGCATTCGTGCTTAGTCTCAACAGACCCATTTTTCATAAATTCACCCATTCTTTGTGGACAATATTTGTTGAAAGTAGTTGTAAGAAAAATGGCCTGTTCCTCTTCAAGTCTTTGAATCGTCTATCCAACTATTTTTGGATAGACTATTTGACAAACTAGCTCAAGTAAGTAAAAAAATAAAATAGTAAACATTATAAAATATCACTCTCCTTCATTGTAAATTATAAATCTGTTCATTGTAAAAATGTCTTAGAAAATACAGAATGCAACTTAGCTACCAAGACAAAAATAGATTTATTGTCATCTGTTTTGTGCCAAGCAGGATGGTAGAGGCTGAGGTGGGAAACAGTGTATTAGATAGAATAATCCCTGTTCCCATGGAATACTATACAGAGAAAATCACTGTCAAACATATAAAGATATAAATTTAAATTAAAAGCCTTCTATTAATCTTATTATTTTTAAGAGTTTTTTTTAGAGCAGTTTTAGGTTCTCAGCAAAATTGAGAGCAAGTTACAAAGATTTCCCCTATATACCCTGCCCCATGTATGCACAGCCCTCCCCCATTAACAACATCCCCACCATTGTGGTGTATTTATTATACTGATGTATCTACGTGGCACGTCATTATCATCCAATATTGGTAGTTCACTTTAGAGTGGACTCTTAATGTTGTACCTTCTATGAATCTTAACAAATGTGTGATAATATGTATACATCATTATACAATATTAGATAGAGTATTTTCACTGCACTAAAATTCCTCTGTGCTCCTCTGCCTGTATATCACCCTGATCCCCAGCCTCTGACAACTAAACTTTTTTATCATCTCTGTAAGTTTTGCCTTTTCCAGAATGTCATATTGTTGAAATCATATAGTATATAGGCTCTTCAGACTGGTTTCTGTCCCTCAGTAATATATGGACTGTTCCTCCACCATTTTTTTATGACTCTATAGCCCTTTTATTTTTAGTGCTGAAAAATCCATTGTCTGAATGAACAAAAAAAAAAGTTTTTTTTTTATTCACCTATTAAATGGTATCTTGCTTGCTTCCAAGTTTTTGCAATTATAAATAAATCTGCTATAAACATGCAGGTTTTGTGTGGATGGAAGTTTTCAGTTCCTTTGGGTAAATACTAGTGGCATGATTGCTAGATTATATGATAGAATCTATGTTTAATTTTGTAAGAAACTGCCAACGTTTTTTCAAAAGTGACATTTTAATACTTCCTACAGCAATGAATGAGTCCTTTCATTGCTCCACGTCCACTGCAGTCTTTGATGTTGTTAGCATTTCAGATTTCGACTATCTTAATAGGTGTGTGGGGGGGATTCCCATTGTTATATTAGTTTGCATTTCCCTGATAACATTCTTTGGTCGGGTGTTTAAGATATTTAGCCCATTTTTTAATCTGGTTGTTTTATTATTGTTGAATTTTAAGAGTTCTTTTTATATCTTAGATAACAATCCTTTTTTGAGACGTGTGTTTTGAAAATATTCTCTCCAAGTCTTTGGCTTGTATCTTTAGTCTCTTAAAGGTCTTTAACAGAGCAAAAGCTTTTAATTAATGGAGTCCAGTTTATCAATTATTTCTTTTATGCATTGTGCCTTTGATGTCATATCTAAAGAAAGATATTTTCATACACCTAATCATCTAGATTTTTCTCCTATAGTATCTTCTAGAAGCTTTATAGTTTTGTATTGTACATTTAGATGTATGATCCATTTTTGAATTGATTTTTGAAAAGGGTATAAGTTCTGTGTTTAAATTCTTTTTTTTTTTCTTGTTTTTGATCTAGATGTCCATTTGTTCTGGCACATTTTTTGTAATCTGTATATATTCTCCATTGTGTTGCTTTAGCTTCTTTGTCAAAGATTAGTTGAATATATGTCTATAGGTCTATTTCTGGGTTCTCTCTTCCATTTCCATTGATCTGTTTATCTGTTCTTTCACCAATATCACACTGTCTTGATTACTATAGTTTTTATCCAGTCATATTTTTTCCCCTGAAAACCAGTGCTTTTCTTTTCTTTAAATTGCAAGTACTTTTATTTCTCCTTTCATCATTGTTAATGTTTTAGACAGTATTTGACCTCTCCCCTCAGGTGTAGTCCTCACAGTTCTCCCACCGCCTTAGAACCTGTGGGTTAGCACCATTGTCCCTTGTCCTGTTTTGGTCCCTTCCTCTCCTTCTCCTCTCCTAGATGCCTCAGATCTGTATCATTTTCATTTTTGTTTGTACAAACACAGATATTTCAGAATACAGAAGCAAATGGACATGGTTGCAGTTTAAAGCCTGTTTGAGTGTGACTTACATTCAAATTGAAGTTAATGCTCACAGTGAACCAGACTCTCCAATTCAGGACACATGCATTGAACTGACATTGCAGATTAGAAAAAGCAAGTGAATCTCTGCACCTGTCACATGATTTTCACTAAAGACAATTCAGAGCTACATTTCAAGTGTTTAGATAGCATATTTTAAAAAAATAATGAAGCAAGTTAATTCCTGTCAATCTACTACAAGGTTTAACATTAAGCTGAATTCTTAGTTAATGTTAAAATGAACACTGCACTTTGTTAGATTCAAAATTCAGCCAAAGAGCAAGAAGAGTTTGTTTCCTGCATAAAAAAAATTGGTAAAAACAAGTCTTTCTCACTCTATGAGTCTGTCACAATGCTTTTTGCTAATCTCTCATTTGTTTGGAGATCAGGTACTTGAAGTTCTTAATTCTTGTCATGCAAGGCCCAGATATAAACCATGTAATAATAAATTCAAGTTTGTTTCTCAAATAATAAGATCAATTTTTTTTCACTGTTTGTATACATAAGTGAAAATTAAGGGGCAAATCCTCAAGTTAAAAAGAGAATGTTAAGAAGAATGTAGTAGCTTTGTTTCCATTCTTATTGAATTTTTAATTTTCCCTAAAAGTTTAGGTAGAGGAATCCACCAGAAGCACACACACAGGAGTAAGTGTTATAGGGCAATTTTAATATAAAATGGGTTTTTATTAATTGGGTTTTTTACCCGCGCGCTTAGAAGACTTTTAAAAAGTCTCAATTTTAGGTACACGTGGCAAAAGTTATTAACAGGTTTTATTTTATGAAAGAAGGGGAATAAAATAGTAATAACACCAATGGAAAAAGAGAGGGATACAAAATTACAAATACTTTACTAAATTTAAGTAATGGCGCATTGAGAGCTGGCTTTAAGTTGAATGAGATGGTTTTGAAGGAAGAGAGATGTCTCCCGAAGGAAGGGGTCTGGCTCCTTAGTAAGAGAGCGAGCCTAAGGTTTATTTTTGGTTTTATAGCCAGCCTGGCTGTTTAACTTTACTCTTAGGTCCCAGTAATTTACTTTTTGATAATTATTTTATGGATTTGTGGTTTTGGAACACTGATGGTCTGGAGTGGGGGTTGGAGTTTACACACCCATAATTTATTTAGGATTATTTTTCTCCCTAACATAAGGACCTAGAAGGGAGGGTAATTCAGAGGACACGAACACCAGGTTGGCAAGTGAAGCAATCTAAATAGCACGTCAAGCTAGTAATGATGGCTCATCTTCTGAGTTTCTTAGACAGAAATATACTTCTTAAATTCAGAGACCAAATGGATTGTTTTCCATCTAGAGCTTAATTGGGGGCATCCTTGGGGGCGCAGTGGGTTAAAGCAACACACTATGAAGCTAACCGCAGCCACAGCAGCACAAGTTGGATCCCTGCCGCTGGCCAGGGGGGTGACCCACATGGCACAGAAGCTCTCCTGTCACGCCTACTGCTCCCCTCAGCAGTGTGTTTCAGTGGATCTGCCTGTTCTGCTCCCCACTCTGTCTCTGGTAGATCCTGTCACCCCCCCACACCTCTGGCCTGTACCCCAGTGTACATATGCATAAATATATTTAGGAAAAAAACGAGCTTAATTGTACCTTACTCTATCTTTATCTATCAAATTTTTTTTCATGGTATTGTAGTTATCTATTTTTATGATTATAAATTAAATGCTAGCATACTCAGAAAGGATAAATTGTCCATTCAGAATGAGAGTGTTACTTGGATACTGACACTGGGCTTCCCTTTTCGTGGTATTACATAGGGGTGTTTTGCATCTGCTGGATATATGTCCTCTTCAGGCATATGGGAAGTCATTCTAACAGTCTTTTCCCTCCCTATGATGATGCCTTAGGATGAGATACACAAACTGTTCAGGCTCACCTGACATAATGTATGAAGGAGGTGCCTATATTCTAAAGTGGGAGTAGCAGCTGGTATCAACCCAAGTTGCAAAAATGCAAAGTAGCAACACCGAAAACTAGCTTTGCCTTTGGATAGAGTACACAGTTACACTTCTTTCAAGTCTGATCAATGATACAATTTGCATTTAACAATTACTTGTCAGTTATAAACAGCAGGCAGCAGATGACACTGTAACTGTGTAAAATAGTACTTTTAAAGGGGAGTATTCAAAATAAAATTGGTTTAGGAAACAGTGTAATTAAATAATCAGCCAAGAGAAAATATTTCAAGACTTCTTATTGCCCATTCTACCCTTCTCTATTTGACTAAAGGAGGTTTTTATTTTCTTTCTTTTTTTTTTTTTTAAGATTTTGTTTATTTATGTGTACATGAGCTGGGGGCCAGAGGCCAGAGGCCAGAGGTGTGGTGGTTGAGTGGATTCACCAGAGAGAAATTGGGGAGCAGAACAGGCAGATAGACTGAAATACATTGCTAAGGGGATCAGTGGGCAAGGCAAGAGAGGTCTGCTGGGCCATGTGGGTCACCTCCCTGGCAGGGAATTGAACTTACGCTGCAGTGATGGCAGAAGCCCCACAGTGTGGTGCTCAACCCTTGCACCACCAGGGGACTGATTGATAAGACCAATTTCTAAGAGGATTCCAATGTTCCTTTTCAATGTGACATGATTTTAGAACTACATTAAATGATATGTAACGATTATTTTAGTGTGTGCCAAATCTATTCAGTTTAAAATTTCATTTTTAATGTTATCTGTGTTTTAAAATCATCAAAACTTGAAAAGAGAATTGAGGGAAAATTCCTAAGGAAGGAATCCTGTTTATTTGAATAAAGTGTCCCAGAAGCATTTACCAGGGGCCGTGAATCAGTAACACTTTATGTCCATCAAACATCAAAACCTACTACCAGCATAACAACAGCAACAAGGTCAACTACCCAACCAACCAAAACATGTCAATCTTACAATCTGCAAGATTCTTTCAAGTTAAATCAGTTCAGTATTTTGATACGTTTGTTGAAATTTGCTATTTATCTGTAAGAATGAAATAAAATGAAACACAACAAAAAAATCATATTCCTTCTTTATTTTTAACTCACTTGAAAATATTCTCTCTTTAAAAGAAAGACTTGAGTGAAGAAACACATAGCACTTTATGACCTAATACAATTTTGACCTATAATGTTTTAGGAATACAAAATATTATATGACTTTGAGTTACCATTATGACCCAAGATTCTCTTTTTTACATTAGTAATTGCCAGTCACTGAAGAATACTGGGAAACAGTATGTCATGCTTTCATTCTCTCAAGTGTTCCATCCGATGTTCTATAACATATCTATCATCTTCCCTAGGATGCTCTATAAGACACTGGAAAAAATGAAGAAACTTGGAAGGTTGTTGGTGCTATTTGATGCCACTTAGAGTATCCTGCATAAAT
Organism: Galemys pyrenaicus; assembly: GCA_019455555.1. Taxonomy (NCBI): domain Eukaryota; kingdom Metazoa; phylum Chordata; class Mammalia; order Eulipotyphla; family Talpidae; genus Galemys; species Galemys pyrenaicus. Next base: position 10,570,608 of record JAGFMF010011712.1, on the reverse strand, counting down.
TAATCAACTCTTTTTGGGCCATTAAAGAAATAATATTTTGGAGTCAAACAACTTTGAATTTAAATACTTTCTTTGTCATTATTTTTAGATACTTATAACCAATTTATTTCACTTTATAATTGACATTATAAAATGTCAATTACCCAGTGAAGATGAATCTTAATCATGCTAACTTCATAGTGTTTTACCTAACACAGCAGCTGGTATACAACTTTGAATTAAGAATGATTAAATTACCTTATTTCTGATTATCTGATCCATCTGCATATTTTTATGTCTGTCTAACTGTTTCTCTCTGTGTATGTGTGTGTGCATGTGCATGTATGTAAACATTAGGCAAAGTATGTTCCAAGTAATAATCAATACATGATAGTGATATAATGTGGCCTCAAGACCTTTTGCCTTGCTATTCTCAACCTATTCTCAATTGTATTGCTATTCTCAATACTCCTCTCCAAACTTTTTTCTTTTACATGTCTATAAAGTTCTCAGTTGCAAACAGAAACCATCTTTTGCTAATATAAGCAGAAAATAAATGTATTAGGAGATACTGCTGGAAGTGTACGTTTAGTGGAGTGAATATTTATACAAGTACTTCGACTTTGTTTACTAAAGTGAATATGTGCAGTGTATATAATCCAGCAATTCTACTCCTACCTATAGATCACACAGAAAAAAGTATACATTTGTACACCACAAAGCATGGATTTGGGTGTTCATAACCATATTATGTAAAGTATGTAAAGTATATATTATGTAAAGTATCTACCAGCAGTAAAATGGATAAATTGTGATGTATTCACAGAATGGAATACTACACAACAATGAAAGTGAATGAACTATAGTCATACACAGTAGTATGATGAATGTCACAAACATAGTGTTCAGGAAAAGAATGGAGATCCAAAAGAATACACTTGTGTAATTTCATCCATATTAAGTTCAAGAATGGTGGGGATAGAACCTATGCTGTTAGAAATCACAATAGTAGCTTTCTTTAGAGCAATGACTTAGAGGAATTTCCACCTGAATAGTCCTTAACTGGCTTCCAGGTTGCTGAGTAGAGATTATCTTCCCAAGAGGGTTAGACAAACCATTATCCTACTTGACTTGAGAGGTCTTGGAACCCCTAGGCTGCCTTGATTAAAGATGTGAGAGGAAAGTCAGACCCACCAAGGAACTTGGGGCAGAGGGGACTCCATGTCCTAAAAACATATCTGTGAATTTTTATTAGTATGATAGTAAATTTTCAAATAATTTCAAAGGCATTGTATCTCTCTATGGAAATAAAAATTACTGTAAATTCTATTTTTTTGTTTGTCACATTTTGTACAAACTTTTGTAACAATTTGTACAAATTCTTTTGTAACATTTGTATGTTATAGTATCTTGGAGTTTGTAAGTCATGTCCATGTGGAGTGTTGTTTTGAGAAAAAAAGACAATGTGAAAATGCCTCAGTCATTGTGAAAATGCCTCAGTCATTGTGTTGGCTTGAGTGGTCATCATAACAAAGCTATGAGGTGGCTCGGGCAGGTGAGATGAACCATACCAATGACTTTTTTCAGATTCATGTCTTCTGATACTAAATTCTATGCTGTTCAATCTGAATATACTTTGAATAATAGAGCACATTTTGTAATCTTGTAATAAAGAAAGTCAAATGGTTGGTTTAACCATTGAAAAGTAAAATGAGGACACAACCCTGTGCTGTGATCCCCAGGCCAGAAACTTACCTGGGCACAATCAAGTCAGGCACTCTGCTTTCTTCTAAAGTCCAGCCTGAGGAGCACTCTCCTCTCACCAGGAGGAGCTCATCTAGAAATGGGTCAGTACTGCTTCCCTAAAACAGCACTCCTATTCCTGAGAATTATAATCACAATCACATTTATATACCCAAAACTTTATAGATTATAGGATGTCGACTCTATAATGCAGATGATGTTCTTAGGAATGTTTTGGTTTTTTTCCCCTATTAAACTAGTGATTAATATAGGGAGGGATCTCATTAGCACATAACCCGTGACACCAAGATCCAGTGAAGGGGAAGTAGTAGCAGTAATGGTACCCCACTGCACACCCTCCGTGGAAGTCACTGGTTACTTCTGTCTGCTCTATTTCCTATCAAAACCTGGTCAGAGATTATTCTCCCTCAGTCATTTCCCCTCTCATTGTGAATTAAAACTAACGTGCCATCTTTCCCAGGGAATTTTATACCTTAAGCCTTTTGCTAATTATTAATTATAGAATGAATATATTCTCCCTTCAATGGGTAGGGCATTCTTAACCTTTGCACTTAACATGTACCACTTATCTGCTCTCTGGGAGAATTATACCAACTGATCCCATGTTTATAGTAATTCAAACATTTTTATGATGACTATAGTTAAGGGCTATATTGTTTCACAATGTTATCACTTTATATACTTAGAGATATCAGAGCAACTCAGCAACTTTTTAGCTTCAGGGAGAGAAGGTTAAGTTATAATCTACTATATTATGCTTACAACTGGAAAATGAATCCAGGAGTCATGAAAAATAAGATGTAAGAATAAAGCCAAAATGCATCTGCTTGAGGGGCACAAAAAAAAGATTGAAAGTGAGAATAATGAAATTATTCTCTCTTCTTTAAAAGTTATATTTGAGTATAAGGGATGCATGGATAATTTCATTTTGTATTATTTTACCACCATATAAAAGTTAATTGATTTCATCTTTGAAAACAGAAATTTTGCTCATGTAGTCTCAGAATCTAAAACTTGTCTTAAACTCTAGTTCAGAATATTCACAAGTGCTTGCATCTTCAAAATGAAACTCATTCTTTTTTCAGACAGTTCATTTTAGGTGATTTTGGAATCCAGTTTAACTTACTTTGTCACTTGTATTTTACCTGAGCTCCTGATTTGGAAAACTGCTGCCATATATCAGTTTATTTTTATCCTCTAATATTATATCAAGATTAAACTTGCCTAAAAATATGTTTCACCTATTAGGCTATGCATACTGGTTTATGTATATAAACCAGTTTGTAAAATATAATTGAATTTTATCAGTTGTTTTTTAACTGTTTGCCGACATAATTTTGTGATTGTCTTGGCTCTGTTTTGGTATGTGATAATGTTGTTTTAGTACCTGGCAATTCTTAAACTTTCAGCAGAGTTGTGTTCATTCATTTAGACCCCTTTGCAAAATAAGTACAGGATTCTTGGTTCAAAAAGCAGGAAATATGCCATTAAGTGAACTAAAATGTAGAGTATTTTCTTTCTTTTGTAGTCTTTCTCTTGTCATAGTACTTTTCATTTTCTACTAGTTGTCATTCTAAGTCAAGAAATATTAAATTTAACTTATTAGTATGAATTTTATAATTTCTCTCTGTGTTGTACAATGTTAGTGCTTTAAATATAAAAGCCTGCAACTTGCATGTAGACCCTAAAATTAACAACTAATATTTAGTAGCTTGTGCATACACGTGTTTCATTCTTACCACAACAGTGGACATACTGTACAACTAACTCAAATGCTTTTCCTTTGCTTCCTGATGATGGAGGATAAGAATAGAGAAAACCTAAAGGAGGCATCACAAGACTAGACTAAAGCCTGTCTCACAAGAGGAGGTGGGGTAGAGGGGATAACTAGGACCATAAACACACTTATAGAAATCAAGAAGCTAGGCGCCAGTGCTTTATCACAGGCATAAAACCCTAGTAGGTATCAGATGCTGTAGGGAGCATTGGGAGAACAGACCTGAGGGTAAAGATATGGAGATTACCCACTGTGGAATCTCCAGCTTCTTTCTGGTTCTGCATGGTTGTCCAAAATTGGCAACAATCTAAGCAGTCACAAAGATGAGCTCCTCATAACGTTGCCCCCACAACAGGGCAACAATCCTTCTGCCCACCTGTGACTCTGCAGGTGCACAACATCGCTGACACAACATAATCTACCAACACTTTCTACTTTCAATTTATTTTGAGTAAGAAAGGACTTAAAAGAAAAGGAGCTATAAATTGCCCTACCTGTTCTTTCTTTCTTCTGTATCACATAAGTCGTTGCTTATAGGAGAGTAACATGAGATCCTTTGGTTTTATTTATGTTTTGTAAAACATTATTGCCTTCTTATTGTGTTCCAGTCAAGTTCAGGTTGAAATGGAAAGCATGGTCTCTTGAGGTTGCCGCTGTCCTTTACTCAGTATAGATGTAACACACTGACCTTGTACTAGTGGTGAGTGAGTGCACAGGTATGTGGGATTTATTCCCATGAGACATTGCAAACACTCAAAGCAAATGGGGTGTTGAGGAACAGCAGATATGTGCTGTGCTTATCTCCTCTATACATCCTCCATTGTTCTCATTGGACTTCCCTTACAAAACACTGTAAACATAAAATTGTTAAGAATTTTTAAATTGCAACAACAGAACATTATACCACGCATGGGGCTCTTCTGAGTTGTATGCTAATGCATGCATGGAGCTGGCCTAGAATGTCAGGGTATACCTATAGCAAAGGTAATTTATTGCCAAAATGTCATCCAGAAGATGTTTACTATAGTTTATTTACACCTTGGTTATTCACATGAGTTGTGCACATTTTTTTTTTCCTTTGCATGGAACAAAAACATACAGTCTAAAAGCTCAGACACTCTGTGTACAGGTTTTTATGCCTTTGATAGACACCTTTCCTTTCTCATTCTCCACTCAAAACACTAAAGGTTATCACCACTCTCTATTTCTTTTATTTAGGCAGTGAAGGCAGAACACAAACTCAACGTCAGGATATATTTACACACATACACACAAGATGAAGTGAGGGCTTTCCCTAAGCACAGCATTAAAACAGCAACTGCAAAAACCTTTGTTATCATTCAACAATTAGCTGTGATAAGAGTGATAGACTGATTTTCCTGAGCCCACTCTCTCCTCTATCTCCCTAAATGTTCCATCTTATTTCATTCCCCAGGATCCTGCTTGATCTAAGAGCCTCCACCCTCATACTCTTCTAATACTATCTTCATTAGGACATAAAGGTCATTCTTATAAAGCCTATCTCTGACTCAGACAATACTTGCTTAAAATATTTTGCAGGAGTTTTCATTTCTTCATGATAAATCCCAGTGTTTCATGGTTTGGCCCTGTTCACCTCTTCAGTCTCCTAAGTATCCTCATACCCTTTAGACAATTCACAGTTATTCAAATACATTTATCTCTATATGCACATTTACCTACAGTCTGGAAAATGCTACCATACTTTCTGTGCCATCCCCATTCTTTCTTCTCTTTTAAGAATTATCTTAGGAATTTATCCTTTGTTACTTATCCATTGTCATTTATTTACTCAATAAGTATTTTTTGTTGCTTTTACAGTGCGTCAAGTACTATGTTAGAGTTTAGAAACATAGTGATGGATCAAAATATAGAAATCCCTGATGCTGAGGGAGCTTAGTCAAGGGAAATGATTATAAATAATATATGCTTTCTTATTAAAATCACACAAACACATGCACAAAGAAATGCCCAAATCAATGACAACTTGGAGAAGTGCTACAAAGGAGAAATGCTTTGTAGGATGAAACCATAGAAGAAGGTGATCCAAGCCAGTGGAAACTGCAGTTAAGCTGCATATTGAGGGGAAATTGGAATAACTTGAAAAGGAAACTGCAGAAGTTGAAAGGGATGCTGGGAGGTGGGAGAGTTTTTTTGGAGGAGAGAAGCACATAAAGAGAGATGCTGTGGCAAAAGAGAATCAGACATTCAAAACAGTAAAAAGAGGATGTGATACAACAAAGTTAGGAGAGGTAGGAAGAGACCTAGCTATGAAGTGTGATGTAGGCCAAGGTGAAATTTGCATCTAAGGCAGTAGGAAGTCTCTGAAGTGTTTGGTTTAAGAAGAAAGTGGGTAGAGCAAGAGAATCTCAATTTAATGTCTTTTTTAAAAGATCTCAGTTGCTCTGTGGTAGTATTGAAAGCAGATCTGAGGGGAACAAAAATGGAGACTCTTCTAAAAATCCAAGGAAGAGACTTTTATGAGTGAAATATGATAGAATTTGGATTAATGTGGCTTTGTATTGTAATGTGAAGTTTGGCTTGTTCTTTGTTGTCAGAATTGCTTTAGCTACTAGGGTTCTTTTGTAGTTCCATGTAAATTTAGGGAATCTTTTCACTATGTCTTTGAAGAATGTGTGTATTGCTTTGGGTTTGATGCCTATTTTTAACAATGTTAATTTTCCCAATCCATAAACAAGGAATATTTCCCACTACTTTGTGACTTCTTTGTCTTTTAAGAGTGTCTTATAGTTTTTACTGTATAGTTTTTAACCTCCTTTAGTAGGCTTATTCCTAGATATTTAATAATTTCTATCATAAATGGATGCCTAATCTTAACAAATACACTCTCTGCATCTATTGATTGGATCCTATGATTTTTATCTTTCTTTTGTTGATATAATGGATTATATTGATTGATTTGTTGAGTGTTCCTCAAGTGGAGTAAATCCCTATAATGATTTATAATCCCTATAAGGTTTTGTTGAATTTGATTTGCTAAGATATTGTTAAGGACTTTTGTGTCTATGTTCATCAGGGATATAGGTCTGTAGTTTTCTTTGTGCTGTTTTTAGCATTTGTTTTTGGCATCAGAATTATGTTGTCCTCATGAAAAGCATTGGAAGCATTCCCTCTTCCTCAGTTTTTTGGGAAGAGTTTGAGGAGGAGAGGTATTCATTTCACTTTGAAGGTCTGGCAGGACTCACTAGTGAAACTATCTGGTCTTGGACTTCTGTTTTTTGGGGGGAGACTTTTGAATGTTTTTTCAATTTTCTTGATTGTTACTTGTCTGTTTAGGTTTTCTATTTTTTCCTGATTCATTCTCAGAAGGCTTTATGCTTCTGAGAATTTGTTCATTTCTTCTAAGCTTTCCAATCTATTAACATATAAAGATGTTCATATTAGTTTCTTATGATTCTCTGTATTTCTGAGAAGTCTAGTATAACTTCTATTTTGTTTCTGATTCTATTAGAGTTTTTGCCTTTTGCTTAGTGAGTATAGCCAGAGGTTTAAGCCTTATTTTGTTTTTTTTCCCCAAATAACTAGTTTTTTTGTTTCATTGATATTTTGTACTCTTTTTAAATTTCTATTTTATTTATTTCTGTCCTAATTGTTATTATTTCATTCCTTCTACTGATTTTGGTTTTGTTTCCTCTTTTTCTAGTTTCTTATGGTGCAAAATGAGATTTTTTTTGGTGATCTTTTTTGTATCTTTTTGTGTGCTCATATTGTTATTTACTTCTCTTAGTCCTGTTTTTGCTGTGTCCCACAGTTTTTTGTAGTTCTTGTTTTGCTTTCATTTGTCTGCAGTTATTTTTTATTTTTCCTTATGATTTCCTCATTAGCCCAATAGTCACTCAGTAGTATGTTGTTTAGTGTTCACATATTTAGCTTTCTTGTACTTTATTTTTGCAATTGATTTCTAGTTTTTATTCTATTGTGATTCAAGAAGATACTTCGATTTCAATCTAACTGAATTTATTGGCATTTGTTTTGTGACCCAAGATGTGATCAGTCCTCAGGAATGTTTCATTTGCACTTGAGAAGAATGTGCACTCAGCAGTGCCTGTTAAAGTTATCTGGTCTAGTTCCCCCTTGAAGACTTTTTTCCCGTTTATTTTCTATCTGGTTTATATTACAGTGATATAAGTGAGTGATATAAGTCCCCTATTATTGTGTTGCTGTCAATGTCTGTTTTTAAATTTGTTAATAGTTATTTTACATATTTTGATGCTTCTTTATTTGATACATAGATATGAGTGTTTTTATCTTCCTAATATATTGATACCTTAATTATTATATAATGTTCATCCCTTTCTTTTATTTATTGTAAATATCGCTGTCCCTGTCTATTTTAGTGTATCATTTGCTAGTAGGTATATTTTCCAACCTTTTACTTTGAACCAATGAGCCTTGAGCTTAGATGGGTCACCTGGAGAGAGCATTAATTTGGGTTTTATGATCCTCAAAACTAATGTGTTTTTTGATTGGTTAGTCCAATTCATTTATGTTTAGGGTGATTATAAATTTTGTCTTTAATTTTATGGTTCTATTTCTTTCTTTTTTGTGTGTGGACTTTATTGTCTTTGACTTAGCTAAGGGTACTCCTTTTCACATTTACTTACAGGGGAGGTCAAGTGTTAGTAAATGCCTTCAGCTTTTATTTCACTGGGATGACCTTCATTTCTCCCTCATATCTGAAACAGTCTTGGAAGATATAGTATTATTTGTTGGAAGTTTTTATCTTTGACTGTTTTGAATATGTTATTCCATAGACTTCTTCCCTGCATATTATCAGCTTAGATGTCTAATGAATGCGAGGTTGTAATACCTTTGTAAGTTACCTGCTCCTTCACTCATAGCCACTTTTAATAATCTTTTTCTGTGTTGGACTCTTAGTAGTTTCACTACTATGTATCTTTGTATAGGTCACATTTCATTTACATAACCAAGTGTTCATTTAGATTCATGGATGTATGTATTTAGAGTCTTCCCCAGATCTGAGAACTTTTCCTCTATTAATAAGAGGAATGACTTCTTTGAATAAGCTCTCTGCTCCTCCTCCCACCCCCTTTGCCTTTTGGAATACACATTATCCTTATGTTACCTTTCTTAATGAAGTTAGTTAGTTCTTAAAGTGTTTCTTCACTTTTTTTCACCACATCTTCTTTTTCTTCCACCCATGTCTTTTGTGCATGCAATCCTCCATGTGGTCTACTTTGCCTCTATAGTTCTTTTGAATTCTTGATCTCATTTATTGACTCCCTTACATCCTGACCTTATAATTTTCTTAATTAAAGCTTCAATTTAAATCTTCTGTCCATTAATTATATTTCTGAGTTCATTTATTTGTTTTTGTGAATATCATTTTAATTAGTTTTTCTGAATTTCTTTGTATCAGTTTGATTTGTCTGATTTTTCTTTTCTCTTTTTGAGTTTATTATAACAATTGAATTATTTATCTGACAAGGAGGTACAATCTCCCAAATTTCTGAGGTCAGAAATTCTAGAGATATTCTCTCCTTGTGATGTGAGATTCCCTTGTGCCATATAGTTTTTGTTAGCCCATTTTACTATTTATATTTCTCTATTTTTTCACTATCTTTAGTTTAACTTGGAGAGTTGAACTACTCTTACTTATCCTGCAGATGGCACTGTGGTTTGATTTCATTTTTTTGTTGTTCTTTGAGAGCCTCCATAATTTTTTTTTTTTAAAGATTAGTTTATTATTTATTGTGTAGAAGAACTGGGGTGTAGGCCAAAGTTATGTGGGGGGAAAAAGGGTATGAGAGAATTCATTAGAGCCAGAGTAGGGAGCAGAAGAGGCAGATTTATTGAACTACACTGCTAAGGGGAGCAGCAGGTAAGACAGGAGAGGTCTGCTGTGTACCCTATGTGGGTTAGCTCCCTGGGTGGGTTGAACTCAGGCTATCTTGGTAATAGCAATGAAACTTAACTCCTAGGCCACCAGGGAGGCCCTTCCATAAATACTGATACCTGTTTCTGCAGCTGCTGTGTCAGTAGAATGGGGAAGTGTTTTGGAGGTTCTAGCTGCTGGTCTATATATGTTGGACTGTAAGATTAGCCTATGTTTGTGGCACCACTGACATCTCTTATTTCTGGGATTCCATATCTGAGATTAAGCATTTTGTGTGCTAGCAGTGAGCTCCACTAGGTCAGTACCAACCCTAAGGAGTGGAAAGGGAAGTTTAGTCTAGACCACTTTATTTTTACTTTGGGGAGACCCAACATACCTCGAACAACCTGGATTCTCTCTTCTAAGAATGTGCCTCCACACCATTTCTTGTCTTCCCTCCTCAGGGTCTCTGGCTGAGCTACCATCACTGCACTACAACCTCTAGGCATCTCTCTCCACCCACCTCTATCCAGTGACATGTAACTCTTCTTTGTGTCCCCTTTACGCTGTCTATGTTGCTCTCCAATGTCCAAAAGGTGCTTTACCCCAAACCACCGGACTCTCTCAAGGTAGTATTCCTCTGGTAACTCTGGTGTTAATAGTCCTCTCGAGAACAAAGTAGAGACCCTCCTATGTCACTGTCTTGGTAACTTTTTCCCAAACACATTTGTCTACCTGACACTGGTACTGTCCTAAGTTCCTATACTATATATACTAAGTTCCTATACTGCCTTCTTCTAAAAGCCTCTGCACAGCTAAAAGTCTTCTACCAGATGGACTACATCATTTCCTTTGCCCCCACTGCATCTTTTCCCTAACTATATCCTTAATATGCACCTTGAATATTATGTTTGCCTCTCTCCCACACTAGACTTGGGGAAACTCTTTGAGGGTGAGAGAACATCTAATTCACCTGAGTTTCCCCATTGCCTGCTCAGAATTGATGTGGAAAACACCACATCCTCAAATTTTGTTATTTGTTTTGTCTGTGATTATACAAGTCATTTGGAAACCTTTACTTCACTCACTAACTAAAAACCCTAAAAATGTTTCTTACCTAAAAACCCTTCCCCTTGATATGGATTCTCTTTTTGTTTGCTAGGCTTTCTTATTTTTGTTTGCCAAACTACCACTGACCAGGTGGCTTAAACAACAGAAATTCATTTCCTCACAGTTCTGGAGACTGGAGGTCCGAAACCAAGTTGTAAGAACAGTTTCTTCTGACATTCCTCTTTTGAACATGTGGATGACTTTCTTCTTCCTGTGTCTTTACGTGGTCTTTCTTCCATGTTCATAGGATGCCTCATTTCAGATGTTGTTACCATAGAGCACCCATCACCAAATTATGCATAGTCCACTACCATAGTCCATTGTGCTCCCTCCCTCCAATGATTGCTTTAGTTTTATTCAAGAGTTAATGTTTTATTTTGGTTTAATCTGATGCTTTCTTTGGTTTCTTTATATTCCACATATAAGTGAGACCATCTGATATTTGTCTTTCTCCTTCTGACTTATTTTGCTTAGCATAATCACTTCCAACTCCATCTATGTTGCTACAAATGGCATGAGTTTATCTTTTTTTTGATTGCTGAGTAGCAGTCCAGTGTATGTATATACCACATCTTCTTGACCCACTCAGCTTAATTTTATTTTAATCACCATTTTAGAGATCCAATCTCCAAATATAGTCATATTCTGAGATATCAAGGGCCTGGGACTTCAATGCATGTATGGGAGGGGCACATAACTTAGCCAGTAACATCTCTTACCCACTAATACCTGCTCCCAAGTTTTCTGTGGTTCTCCGATTTGCCCCTGTCCGCAGGGGTGCACACTGCAGCATCCCTGTCTCCTTCTCACCTGCTTGTTGAAAGCTCACTGTCACTTCACTTTAGATTTGGACCTCATAGACCCCATACTTCAGGGATCATTTCAGATATGAAACTTACTTTCCATGATATATGGGAAAACTGAGAAGAACTGTGACTTCTCCTATGTGATTGTTCATGATATTTGAATAGATGACTTCCATTTTTACTTTCTTATCTTTTCTGAAGTCCTAAAACTTTAAGGGTTTATATCATACAAATTAATAGGACATTGTATAGTATAACTGTCACTTTTCTTGATTTTGATGTTCCAAAGGGGTATATAATTTTTATGTATTGTTGATTATTTTTAGATGTATTACCTTATTGGAATTTTTACCAAAGGGGCAAATTATATACTGAATTTTTTATTGTTGAAGAAATGGGATCTCAAAAGGGGTTGTATATCAAAACTGTTCTCAATTCCAGGTCTTCAGAATAGGAGTCATGGCTCTTTCCACTGTGTCATTGTTATTTTACTTACAAGGCTTTTAGAACCAGGCATATCCTTATATTATAAGCATTTGCCTTTCAGAGTCCACTGTCATTAAATTATAATTGATTGCTTTTTATGAATGTTTAAAATATTTGTTTGTTTTATGGGCTATAATAGTATGTTTTAAGTAAATTTAAAATTTATAAGCATAATTCCAATGTAAAAATTTAGAATGTTTAAAAGTAAGCAGACATATTCAACCTTATTTAACAAGCTTTTAAATGATCTATTTGTAGTTTAATAATTGCTATAATATGTATTATAATGGTTGTAATTTTATTAAAATATTTTTATAAACTTCATATTACTTATCTTATAGTTTAACATAAAATGTAAAATGCTTATAAAATATAAAATAGCTTATATAAAATCAATTTATTTAAAAGTCTTATAAACTTAGCAAAGAGCTAAGTTGCAGCACTCTGAGGACAATTTACTGGGTGACAATAACCAAAGAAAATCTATTTATTAACTGTAATAGAGATTCATAGATACCTGATATTTTACTCTGATGAGGGAACCAAGGAAGAATAACAACAAAACATATATCATTAACATGAAAAATATTATTAGCATTTATTATGTAAGTTTCTTTGGCTGAGTCAAATGTCAATTTAAATACTCTGGACAAGCCTATAATATAGGTGTCGTCCTGTTTTAAATTTGGGGAAATTGAGGCTTAGCAAGATCCAGCAGCTTAATGGAGAGCACAAAACAGGCAAGTTACTGCTCTGGAATTTGGTCCCGTGCCTCTGACTCCATCCATATTGTTTCATTGTGACACAAGCTGAAGAAATTATAGGACAGACACATAGTCAGCAATTACTCATTGAAACTAGGGACATACTGGGCATAAACATATGAAGCCAATGAAGCCCATAAAAGTGCTGTTATATTGCTATGTTTGGTTATCTGACTCTGGGTTCCTTAACCTCTATGGTCCCTAGTGTCTTCATCTATAAATAGGAAGTTAATTGTGGCATCTTTCTCATAAATGCAATGAAAATAAAATCGTGTTGTGTGTGTGTATACATGCACACATAGATGATATATAAGTGGTCTTTGTATAAACTAGTGTTATGTTTTTGAAAAGCAATAATGGGATGGTAAATGACAAGAGTTAGTAAAAATTTCCATATCTTACACACATGAATCCTAGACCTGGATATATAGGTGAAAGATATAATTCAAAAAACAAAAAGCATGTTTATATAAGTATTAAAAATTATAGAGAAAAACAGTTTGGTAGTTTCTCAAAAGGTAAGATATACTTTACCATTTAGCATTTTGCCTTCTATATGTAGAAATAAGAGAAATGAAAACACATTTCCTTCCCAAAAACTTGTACATGAATATTCATAGATGTTTTATTCATAATAGGCTTACAGTGGAATGAATAGATAGTGGACTATTTTTGCCAATGAGAATTCATAAAGTAATGATAGCATAGATGAATTTTGAAAAACATGCTAAGTGAAAGTCACATAGTTCACATACTGTGTTATTTCATTTATATAAAATGTCCAGAATAGACAAAAAGATAGAGATTGGTTGGGTCTGTGGATGGGATGGGAAGGATGTGAGTGACTGCTAATAGGATAGGCAAAGGGTATTTTTTGGCAGGAGACAAAAAATATCTAAACTGACATTGGGGTGATACTGTAAAACCCTTTGAGTATACAAAGAGGTCTTGAATTATACCCTTTAAATGGGTGAAGTGTCTGGTATTTGAATCAATAAAACTGTTTTTAAAATCTCAAAAATATATAGGGAAAATGGAAATAATCAAAATATCTGTCAAGGTATCAAATACATTATGCTGTATGCTGTTGATAGAAAATTATGTAGTCACTACATATTATAAATCCACAGACCATGTAACAATGCAGAAACTATGTAACTTGTAATGCTAAGTGGAAAATGTATAGAAATGTAATACAAAATAGTGTTGAAGCTAAATATGATGCATTTGGATAAAGGCAGGCAGAAAACTCAGAAGCCCCCGAGTACAGTGAAGGAAATATGCCTCCTTTCAAAAATCCCATTCATGTTGTTGAGTGTTTCGGCAGTACTTGTTTTAATGTTCTTTGTAATGGTAGCCTTGTGATAGGTGCAGGTGGTATTAAAGATGCATAAAGCACAGGGAAGGAAGGGAAAAGCACAAGGGGCACTTTAAAAATCAGCATGTAAAACATCCAAGACATAGAAATTTAAAGGCAAAAATTTAGCAGAGCATTTATAGGAAATGGGTACTGAGGGAGATGCTGAAGAATGTATAAGCAGGTCAGCCTCTGGCAGAATTCTGCACAGAAAATGTAAAAAAACTGAAACGTTTGTATGTTCTCCCAAGTGACTGTCTCTCTGCCTGAGAGTTTTGAGGCTAGGGGATTTTCACAAACTGGAGCTGGTGTGGGTCTGTGATAATAACCCAAAAGGAAGTAGGAAAACTTAGCAGTATGCATAGTTTACTTAAGTTCACCCAAATTGTACTCGAGTGTGGAAAAAGGGAGGAAGTTTGGTCAAGCCTGCGTGAGTCAACATTTGATGGCCCTCCACCCAGGTCTCCTCCCTTCCCAAGGCCACCTCACCTCTGCATCTGGATGCTTGACTTTTCCAAGGAAGGAACTCTAGCTGGGTGGGTGGGAGGACCCAAGTCCCCGTTGATGGGCTTCAGCCAGCAGGTTGGGGGGCCAGGGAGAGGAGGAGGGACCAGAACAATGGCGACTATCTATATCATGTCCTTTTCCAGAAATTTTCTCTTTCCTTGGTGCCCATTGCGTGTTTGAAATGTCCCAGTTCCTTCACCATCCTAGGTCCTAGAAATGGCTTGTGAGAATAGTTAAAATACTGTGTTTATAGTTCTTTAAAAATCACTCGGGATACCAGGTGCAGTTCTTTTTATAGATTAATAACTGATAGAAGATTGACCATTTTTAAGGTAGAATCTATTGCTTCTTCAAAAATAGAACACATTGTTCTTAGTCCCTAAGTGTGGGGAAGTGGGATGGGCACTTGATGGACCCTGAGGTCCATGTCTTCTGTGGAATATAAAATCAAGATTACATCAATGTTATTGGGACCCTTTGGGGTACCTTGTGATGTACCCTTAAGCATATGCCACCTGCACTGGTGCTGCTGCTCAATCAGCTAAGCTGTCAGATGATCCCTACTTCCTTCTTCCCCACAAGCCAAGGTTATTTCTATCCTTTTGCACCAGGAGTTACTCTATATTTCAGGCACCAGGGTAAACACTGAATGTTATAATTACAGACAAGGCTTCAACCATTTCTTTGGCCTTCTTTTAGGAATCCAGTCCTAGAAAAGTAATACCAGGTATCTGTCACATGAAGATCTCTAAGCAGTTATTACCTTCTCAGTAGTGCCTGAAATTTTTGTGGGATGAAGATCAAGGGGGTAATGATTGCCTTCATTTTTCAGAAAGCTGGAGAGGATGACTGATTTGCCTGAGATTTCACAACTATTCTTTAATTCTTGACTATTCTTTTTTGTCTAAGTGCATCCTCTGTACCCCCCACTCCCACATTTAGCAAACAGTGAGTAAAGATATGGAATAACAGTAAACACCATCCCCCCACCCCCCCAAACAACAGCAACAACAAATCCTGCATAGAAAGCTCAAAATGAGGAGGGGAGATAGGAAAAGGAAAATGCTATTTAGTAATAACTCTGTGCCTGTCACTACTCTGTGTTTGGCACGAGAAACCATTATTTCAAAAATACCCTTTCATGTGTGATACAGAATCATCATATTCAAATTCAAAATTTGAAAACCAAAAATTTACATATGATATTGTTTGTGTACAATGAGATATTAGTGAAGCTATTTTGTTTTTTAAGAAATAATTTCTACATAAGAAATCTATGTTCTGTGATGACTAAGTTTCAGTCTTAAGTATACCCAGTGCAGACATATCAAGGGATTCTTTAGTCTAAAGAAAATTATACTGCACAACAACCAAAGGAAACTGGTTACATGTTGCCATGGCAACTGGGCCAGCCTCAGAGGGAAGGACAGAGTTCCTTAGATTCATCTACTGTGTCTGCAGATTGACTTCCTCAAAGCAGTGTAATGTGCCCAGATCACGAACACTGAAACTGTTATTTTCATTTTATAAAAGTTGCAATCTCAAATTGTATCTTTTGGCCTTTTCCCAGCTGCAATTCATTGTCTTTTTATCTCTGGAAGGTGGGGTTGGCTGATGGGGTCCTTTGTAACTTTCATTCATGCATTCACTAATATCCTTGGGACCATGAGCCAGTGGGGTTTGATAGTAATTAAACTTTGATAACTGGAACATGACCTGAGAAATGAGTTGCTCATCTCAGTTTAACTCCTAATGGACAGAAATCCGCATCTCTCAGAATCCAATGATAACCCCTGCTTTCAGAACATGAGAAGAAGTCAGAGTTCGAATGGCTTCTCCTAAAGCCATTGCAGGGTCTCTTCCCCAGGAATTAAGCTTTGCCCTTCTGGGCCAGAGGTATCTCCATAATTAGTCTCAAGGTAGTCTGCGAAATGTGTGTAAATAATGCAAACCACATTTAGAGGCAGGGCCACTCTGGTTGCAAATAGAAGTAATTTGCCAAGGGTAAGATAATTAGTTACAGCAGGGGTAGAGATTCCAGAGGGGCCATTCTCCATTTCTCTGCTAAGACCACTGAAAAATCTCCCTTTCACTAAAGAAACAAGGTCAATTAATGAGTGCTGGGAGGTGGGGTTGGGTCAATATTTGTTGACACATTTTGTAAGGTCATTTTCATTTTATGGGGTTATTGGTACTTAGAGTTATTCTTTCTTCAGTAACAAGCCTCTTTTCATTCTTCTAAAAAAGAATGAAAAGAGTGAAAAATGTGTAGTGAGACCTACAACTGAAGTTGTACAGAGTAAGATCTGGTGTTTTGGAAATCAGTGACCACATTAAAAAAGGTTCAGCTGACAAAAAAGATACATTACTCTAGTAGAAATTGCCTACATTATGTCTTAGTCTGCCCAGGCTGCTATAACAAAATTCCACAAACTGAGCAGCTTATAAGTAACAAATTTATTTCTCACATTTCTGGGTACCAACATGGTCAGATGAGGGTCCTCTTCTAGGTTGTGGGCTTCTCACTATTTCCTGATTTGGTGGAAGAAGCTCTCTGGGATATCCTTAATAATGATATGACCCCATTCATGAGGGCTTTGCTCTTGTGACCCAGTCAAACCTACCCAAGGCCCTACCACCTAATAGCATCATCTTGAGATTAGGACTTCAATATACAGACTTCATAGGAGCACAAATATTTAGCCCATAACAATGTATAAGACCTGTGTAAGATTGTGAAGAACACAAAGATAACTGAAGTGTGAGTCCTTCCTCGGGAGCTCACTTTCTCAGCAGACAGTGACAAGTATTCTAATAATAGTACATGAACTCTGTGGCAGGGAGATATTTATTCTTACTCTAGTCAGAAGTAGAGGAAAATAAAGAAAAGTTTCTTAGGGGACTGAATAGGACAGGTATGAAATCATAGACAAATACTAAGGAAAGGATATTTTCAGAACCAAGAATAGCATAAACAAGGGCATATTGGAGTCTATTCAAGAAAAGCACATTGGCCAAATGTGGCTTGAGGTTTAGGTTAAATTATGGAATAAAAATGGAGCTGAAGTCATAAAATTAGAAAAAGAGCCACATTTTGGAGGTTGTGAAAAATAGGTGGAGAACTTTGGAATTATTCGATATAGAATAGAAAAGTTGAAAACTAGGAGTTTACCCATGGTCACTGTTTTTATGAAATGGGTTATTAGTGAAGTTAATTTAAAAAAATATTCACAAGCCTTATGGTCTAGGAAGACAAGTTAAACTGAAAATTTTCTGTATTTATGTCAACATATGTATATAAATTACTTCAAAATATCATAAATGGTTTTGTAAGATGCCCCTGCGCAAGGTTAAATGAGTTTGCAAAGACTGCAAACTGAAGACGCTGGTGCAAAAATGCTGACTGGCGTATTTCAAGTGGCATGCCTTAAACTGAAGTGCTTGAAGCACTCCGAGAAACGGGGAAATGGCTCCATGCAGCAGGAAAGCCAGCTAAGTCCCTAAATCTGTGTGTGTGTGTTTCCTTTCTTGCAGGAACAGCAATGGAAACCTTCAATGTACAGCAGCATAACTCCAGTCTGCTTTACAAGCCCTCTGATTGAGAAGCCAATTGGAAAAGTAAGAACAAATCCATTTCTTGTTGAATAGCATGATTTGAACCTACTAGATATTCTTTCTTCTTGTCCTGAGTTATTTGGGTTAAGTGATCAAATTGATATCATAAAAGTGACTGATAAAGTCCACATTTTTAACTATTTGATGGTCCTCGTGGTACCTGCCCTAGGCTCACCTGCCCTAAATGTTGAATTGAGAGAGACTGATGTGCCTCCACTTCCGTCCCAGTGATGTCCCTCAACTCCCTTTGATATCCTGGTTTCTCAGCTCCTTGACACCTTCCTCTGTGTATGAGAACTTGTTGGAAGAAAAAGGCTGTTTTTAATTTTTTTTAAAGGCTGTAGTAATTTTTATTGTAGAAAAGGAAAAATATTTCAACATGTTAGTGTGAAATTTGTCTAAATAATAACATCTGCCATATTTTTTACTTAAACTATCTTGTAGAATGATTTTACCTTTAGAGTAGAAATTATACATTGTTTTCCTGAACTGCTACTTGTCTGAACCTGAAAATCACATCTCTCTATCTCACTGGGGAGTACAGAGAACCCAACAACTTAAGGTTTGGACTCTCAGGATACCAGCCTGCGTGTGTGGCATTCTTCGCTCTGCCATTTCCTGAGTTCAGATCCTAGCTCTGCCATTTACATTATACCTCTCTGGGTTCTTCTAGGCTAGGAAATAGCCAAACCAGCATTAGGCAGATTGATAAAAGATTTCAAAAAGCATTTCGATGATAGCAAGTCTACTTCTTGAATACACAGGAGATGTAGTCTACAGCCAGCGTGACAGAGTCATTCTCCACATGACTTCCAATGGCATGTTAAGTAGCTTAACTAAGACAAAGAAAGGAGAGGAGAAAGTGAAGTCAATTAGGGACACAGAAGGCATCATAGATAGAAGTGTGCAGATCAAACTCAGCCTTCTCTGCTGACAGGAGACAAGAGGGTTAGGTTTTCTGGTACATGCCCTTACAGAAGTTTGTATGTAAATATATTTTTTCACAAGTAACCCTTCACCTAGCTTTCAAGCCCCTCCCATGAAATCAACCTTTTTGTAAAAAGACTTATTTTCAGGCAGCAGATTTCTGGTCCCATATGGCTATCTGACTTTGAACAAGTCACCTATAAAAGACATTATAATAGTACCTGCCTCAAGTGACTGTCACAAGGATTAAATAATACAATATCCACAAGAACAAGGATTCTATTAAAAAACTATTTTGTTGATATGTATCCAGTCAGTCGGTAAATTATGCAAATAAATTGAATGAATGAATAAATGAAAAACAATGCATGTGGTAAAATCAGAGAAATACATCTTCAGTTTGCTCATCCAAAGAAATGAGAGCTAGAAACGTGGCTGTTGTATGCCTAGAAGAAAAACATCTCTGGCAGGTATGTCCAGAACCCTTTCTGGCGCAGCATTAATGTGAGGACCGTGGTCTTCTTGGGACACTTGCCTCCCGCCTGTCTCCTGCTACTGCAGGCCTCTGTGGACCACACACCATCCACTGACTAGGATGAAACGTACTCATTGGAGGGGCAAGTCAAAAGCTAACAATTTTTTCAGTGGGGCTTTTCTCTCCATCTCTCCATGGTATAGATACATGTTGGCAGAAGCAGAGTTTTTGAAAGGAAATGAGTATTTTCCTGGCTAATTCCTGGTCATTTTGCTTTGGCTGCAAGTCCTGCCAAGGCAGCTGTCTGCAGAGTGTGAAACCCCTGCTGAACAGGAAGCCTCCTGCTTGTGCTGTCAACACAGCTGACGTTTTGCAGGCATAGCAGGGAGTAGCCCAAGCTTCTTGGGATGAAGTTTCTGTACTTTGTGTTCAATGAGAACTGCGCTTCCTCTCTGCTGACTTCAGTTCCAAGTATGAGAAGTATCATTTCACCCAAAGATTAAAATGATAAATAAACAAAACACATCCTAAAGGTCACACACAAAATGAGACAACTGCTCCAGCATTCATGTTCTTGTCCCACTGTGGTTCCTTCTGGTCCTGTCTATTTTGACTTTGCTTATATATAGGGCTCTAAAAAGACCCTCATTTTATGGTGCCTGCGACAAGTCATTTCAAAGACTGAGGTTAGAAGTCAATCAAGCCCTCAGGGGTCTCTCTGGATTAAACTTCACCTCAGTCCTATCAACAGTCCTGAGTTGACTCAATGTTTTCTAGGCCTGATCAGAAATACTAATGGCAATATAAAAATGGCAGGGAGTGACTTTTTGGAATGCTTCTCAGAGAATGGAAGGAAATCAAGTGCAGTATGATCACGGCTGGTTCAGTGATATTGTCTTGCTATGTGAGTCTCCTCTCCTACCCCTACCAGGGAAATGGAGCAGATCTGTTTAGTGACACCAAGACTGTCTTTGATTGGGTGGCATTGGTAACAAAGGATAGCCTTGCTTTGTTTTCTCCCATTAGCTCTGATATCTGGGCTTAAAATACTGGCTATAAAATACCACAATGAATTCATTTTACAATCAACTCTGTTATCCATGTACCTGGAGGGGGAAAAGATGCTGAAAATGTAAACACAATGATATTTGAATTATAAGAGTCAATGGCAGTGTTTGGAGTGAAAGTGAACCTAAGGTTTATCAATCCTTCAATCTAAACTCTCTTCCTCACTAGCAAAAGACTTTCTGTTGGGTGAAAGGCTGCAAGCTAGAACCAGGTGATATTTCTAACCCCCCTAAACTATGGTACCCCAAGTTGAACCAAGAGCCAATGTTTCTTTGCTATGGAGGGAGGGACGTTCTTGTGAAAAGCCTCCATTGGAAAACAAAGGATTCCAATATGAGGTCATAACAGAAAAAAACAAAACAAACAAACTTGGATTCAACTCCAACCTTACAAATAAATTATAACTCTTTTCCTTAATGGTTTTGATTAGAGGGTAGGAACAAAAGAGGGGAAGTTCTTGGGGCAGAGAAGAAGTCAGAGAAATTTCTTTGGACCAGAAGATAAGCCTGGAATATATGATGATGTACCTTCAGAACAAGAGAAGTTGCATGTTTTATTTTACATAATTGAAGTCAGCACCTTTTGAATGGAACATACAAATTTATGTAAATAAGAATGCAAATGTTAAGAATATGTGTCTTGGGATTTCCAGGGGATGACCTGGCAGCTTTGTCTTCTTCATCTTTGCAGCTGCTTAAATATCATGTGGTGAAAGCTTGAGATGAGCTTATTTCCCCAAATCCCACAATGTCTTAGCTAGAGGACATTCTTTGTAATTTATAGGAGATACTCTGGAGGATGAATTAAGACAGACTACTTTAATGTATTTGACAGTGAACAGGTTGCCCCCATGAGGTTGCACCGGCTAACAGTAAATGCCAGAGGGATTTCAGGATTTTAATAAATTAATGGTAGATCCAATGTGAACTATTGAAAGAGAATTAAACAGTGATGATGTAGACAAAAATAGGGATTTAGAAGATTGGTAAGGTGAGAGGATGATATAAAATTCAATTACTAGACTCTCCCACACAAAATTTTCATTGGTGTTATTGGCTAGACAAGAGACCGGGCTAAAAGAAGCATTATTTCAACTCAGCAAGAGATCATACCAAATCAAAACAATCCAGTAAAGTACCTCAACCTTAGTAAACTGCATAGAACATATATAACCAGTGAGAAGTGTTTGGGAGTCTTGGCCGCCCATAACCACAGTTATGCCAACTTGTTTTTCTCAAAAGAATTTAGTTGACATGTACACTTCTCTTCTATCAAAAGAAATGCAAACTTTAATGTCCAATTGATTTAACCAGAAGGAAATGGAGAGATAAAACACCTTGAAGGATAACGACAGGGTAAACAAGGTTTCATTGGCCTACGTATTTCTGGGTGAGTAGAGGGGAAGCTGGAGGAACAAGGTGGAAGTAACTGGATAAACAACAGATAAAAAGAAAGGAACTGGTGAACTTAGAATCATCAAAATATAGAACTGCTTTATTTCAAAGTTAGGAGGCATCTGTGGGAAGAAAAGAAATAGAGGCGTCCCTTTTTATAGATTAATCTTTAACTCATTCATTATTTAATCTCATCATTATTTTCTGTACCAAAGGAAAGTTTAACTTAGCAAACATGGGCCACTTGAAGACTAGCCTTTCAGCTGGTCTGTTGAGAATATTAAGCATGATTATATTATTATATCAAGGCTGGATCTGGACAGATAACACCAATTCTATGAGAAGTAAGTTAATACTGAATATATAAGGCTTTCAATGATCCAAGAATGTGAAGAATCAACCCACAAGTTAGTCTCTGGTGTACTGCTGCTTTTGAACAAAAGTACCCAAAATTAGATATTGAATAATAAAATAATAATAATTAGATAATAATAATAATTCTTTTTTAAAATAATAATTACTAACAGGAGCAAGCCATTGCAATTTCTACATCTGGAATAAACATACCTTTACTTTTTGAATGAATCTTTTCAAATTAAGTTATTTCCAAATTTTTTCCTCCTTCTAAAATAATGAAAGTTCTAGTAGGGCATATGTCCAACCAACTAAAGAACACATGTTTTCAGACTTCCTTGCAGCTAGATGTGGCTATATGAGTTGATAGCCAGTGGGATATGGCCTATTATATTTAACTAAATACAAAGATTTTTTAAAAAATAATACCATTACCACTGTCCTATAAATATTAATTCACCAGGAAATATGCATTCCAATATACTTATTCCCTTAAACTTAGATTTCTGGATTCTCACTGCCACCAAGCTTTAGGTCCATTGGAAGGAATTCAGCTGTGCAAGAAATGCCACCTGGTACACAGAGACAAGAAGTCTGTCCATTCCAACATTTCTAACAGGCAGGTGGCTTTATAAGTAAGTTTGATAAACAAAAAAGAGTTAGTCCAGGATTTTACAAATATGATGAAAGCAATGACAATTCAATTTATGTTCTTATGTAAACATATAACAATATTCAATGATAGCTTCTGAAATGTACAGAAAATAAATGAAGTGTGAATGATTAATATTGTGAAAATATTTTATTAGGTTTATAAAATTTATTAATCTGAAAGAAGTTGCCTATACACTATAAAAATGGGAAATAACAAACAAAAATCCTTCTTGTTGATTTGATTTTGCTTACTACTTTATATATATACAAAAGCTGGTCTATACGGTGCAATAAATATGCAGAGACACATCATGATATACTTTATGTTAAAATATCACATAAATGTTTTCTTAATAGTGCACACACATCCCCATAACTTCTAGACCCTTGCTAATTGGAATTGTACCTAGTCAAAGGTCATGGGGTCTTATATGTAGTGTAGTACAATTGTTTATCCTTTTCTTGTTTCAATATGCTGACTCTTTTACACTAACATTACCCCCAATTTTTTTCCCATAACCTAGCTGAAAACATCAAATGAGACCCTTGGTGGAAAATATTAAGTAGTCTTGCCTGGTCTTGTTATCAGAGTAAAAAGAAACTGTTTTGCCCCAACCGGAAATAGGGGAAAAGGATGGCCTAAGATGGCCTTAGAATGCATACTGTCTCTATTCACTCAAATCTCAAAAAAATAGTATCACTAAACCCTGAACAGTAGCAGTACAGAACTATCAGCAGAATTAATACAATATTTATGTGTTTTTGCTAGCTTTTCAGTTCACTGTGTGCCCTTGAGAAAACCAAGGGAAACCCTTCTTGGAAATGTCACATGCTAATCATCCTATACCGGTCAAGCATCCACTAATAAATAAACAGGCACTGAATGCCTTCCATGTGTGAAGCAGTATGCTATAAACAGTAATCCTGAGCAATTTGGTATAAACAATAATGACAATAATAATTATTATAATAGCTACCATTGGTTGAGAACTGTGCCAAACACTAACATAAGCTCTTCATCTCCAGGTGAAGCCTAGAAATGAAGCCTTGAACTTGTTCAAGGTCAGAGAACTAATAAATGATAAAGTTGGTTTGCAAATCCAGATATGCCTGACTCAAGAACCTATGCCTTAACCACCTGCTGGGGAGATTTTTCTGGGAGGTGATCTCTTTTCTATTCCTAGTTGAAATGTAATCAAAGTTTCCCGAAAGAACCAGTGGATGCCAAAAAAAGGTATGACCTGGCTTATATTATGGGTCACTCTGACTACAGTTAGCCAACCTTAGATTTTCATTTTCCAAAAGGTCCTAGTTAAAAATAGCAACCTGCGCAAGTGGGAAATAATGTGTGAGCATGTAGCATTAGGTTGTCCCTTTAAAGGAAGTTGCTTCACAAAGAACTTTAAAGGGAGTGTGAACTGCAAAGACATCACCATGAGATTACTCAGATCAAAATAGTATTCTTCAGAAGCCATTCCATATATTTTGGTGTCCCAATTATCTTTTTGGGGAGACAAAGGCTTCATGCTCACCTATTCCATGAGGCTGTGCATTTACCTTTAAGAACTTTAACAACTGATGAATAGGGTCAAAGTGGTATTATTAAATATCATTAAAGTTTGATTTAAAGAAATAATCACAAAAAAAGACAAGGGTGGAGCTTAATCTCCACACACCACAGTGCCTGTTAAGTTTTTCATGTAGGCAGTTTGATGCCTGGTAAAATAAATGAGTATGAATGAAGTGAACAGAGAGCAGATTGCATAAAAGTTTATGGTCTGAAGAGTAGGGAGGTAATTAGAGGTACGATGAACTCCCCAATTGTGTCTATGTTTTTAAAGGTCATTTCCTGCATTTTATGAGGGGTGGGGAATTACATTTGGTCCCCCTTAGAACTTTTGCTTTTAGAACTGTTGTGAACATTTATTTCAGGCTACCCTGCTTTAGGGCTGGTTGATTGCATGTCTGTCTTTTGCAGGGGCTTGTAATCTCCTCTAGTGGGAGCTCAGAGGAGACAGGATTGTGACTTAGTTATTGTTTATAACCCCTAAGCACCACACATAATTCTTTCCATACAGTATCTGCTTGTTAAAAAGGAGAGGGATGTGGCAGAAAAAGAAAGGGGAAAACTTTCTCATATTGTATTTGAGATTGCTGTTTTCTGTACCTGGTGTTCAGGCTGCTTTCCATTAAATGCCTTCTGAAACTTCCCTAACTAAGAGTTTAGTGAAAAATTCAACTTTACCTTAAAAGACACAGAATAATTTAAAAGTCTATTCATTTGCAAAAGAAAGGAGCTGCAATTTTTATACTAAGGATTTTTGAAGGAAATCAGTGATGAAATATGTTGAGATTAAAACAAAAAAAATAGAAAAATTTAAAAAAAGAGAGAATGTTCTCATGCTTGTGGCATGGAAGTTGTTTCCTTCCTTCCCTGCATCAGTGAAAGTGATCTTGCCAAGGTCCTAACGGCCAGAGTACACTTCAGTTCTTGAACTTGATTCAGTTGACCTCTTTTGAAATTTGTTCCTCTTTTGGCCCTTCTGAGAGTGACTGTTCTAATTTTTATCTGACATTCTTGGTCTCTTTTGCTATCTTCCTTCAATAATAATACTCCAAATTTGTCTTCTTGTATTTCAATACAGGTACATATAATTTCCATATTCTCTGTTTCATTTGCGAAACATGTTTAAAACTAAGTAAGTTAGCTGTTCTTTTCCTTCTTTGAATTCTCTGGCTCTACAAATGTTCATTTTCCTTCTAAGGTTCCTATCTTATGCCCAACAAATCAAGCCAGATACTTTGTGTCATCCTTAACTCTTCCCACTCTCATTCATTCAGTCACTAACCCAGTTCAAATGGCTCTGAATCCTTGGCATCTCTCCATTCTGATTGGTGGACTTAGGGTCCTCATCATCTCTTATCTAGTTATTAATGAATACTTACTCATTTTGTTACCTCACTCCACCTTCTTTTCAATACCTCATCAGTAGCACTACAGAGTTATCCTTCCAAATTGCAAATAGGATCATGTTACTTATTTGACAAAGAGGCGGATTGGCTTCCCATGTCTAAATATTACTCAAAATGAAATGGGGAATATATGAAATATCTACCCCCAACTTCAGCTCCCAGTGGTCAAGCCCTTGAATTGTACTCATGACTCTGCCATTGGGTAATCTATTCCTCTGACTTGTTCCTCCTAATCCCCTTCTCTTTTTTCAAAATGTGTTCAACAATTCATTTTCATGTCTTCTCTGCCTTCCTGCAACTTCAGTTCTGAGTTAAAACTGTAGTTTGTGTATTTCCTATTACAACATTCCTCTCACTTTGTTGAAATTGTTGGCTTGTATTCTGTCTCTTCTTAGAAATGGAGCACATTTCTTATCTTCATTCCTCAGTGTGTGACACAGTCTGTGGCATGTGCCACAGAATGGTCCAGAGTGGTACCAAATGGTCCAGAAATCCTGTCTGTACTAATGAATACTCTGTCTAGTCATGTCATTACACATCCAGAATTTGGAACCCATTCAAACTCACAATTCAGACACATCTCCTAACTTATACATTTCTGGAATTCTTTTGGTGAGTGTACCTGAGTGTAACCTTTGTTAAAGAGAAAAGTAAAACCCTCCTCACCTATAGTTAATGCCCATATTTATGCTCATTATAAGAAAATGAAAGATGTTCATCAATTAACGACAATGAAGACAGTGCTTTGGTCAAGGTGAATTCCTATTAACTGATAACATGGGATGAAAGATGGGTATATTACCCATTTAGGCTGTCGTATCAGATCCATTTATTAAACAGAATTTCAGTGAGAATTAGGATTGCCTGCTATGAGTTGAGAGGGCAAGAGTGATTTTGGTCAACATTTCCAGATATTATCTGTACAGAGAGAAGTGAAAACAGTTACTAGATTCATTTTGGACTTTTGATTTAAGGTCAAATAATTTTTTGACCTTGTGCTGTACGCATATCTAATCACACCACGTATGATAAGATAAAGATTTTTGTGAATATGAATTTAATTATTCCAAAAATAAGAATTTGTAGCAGTAAAATATAGTTTTAGTTAGTATTGTTAATTAAAAAAATCCTTAGTGATGTATTTCCTTTATAAGAGATGAAATACAAAAATAATTTTAAGACTCCTACACACCTTTATTTCAGCATGGAACTATGCTTAATATGAGAAGTCTTTGTTTATAATTATAGCATCAAAAAAGTTTTATTAAATATAGTAGATGGGTATTATTTGCTCAATATTGTTAAGTGTTGTGGGGGTTTGGAGGGAAGATACTAAATTTATTCCTGTCTTAAAGGATATAAAATGGCTTACTCTGCGTTGAAAGATAATTTAAATGTCTGATGTTTAAATCTATCCGACAAATACCTATCAAACTCCTGTGAATAGATGGAGGTTCAAGAGAATTTTCTACCCCTAGAGGCAATTCAGTTTATATTTCTATAGCTCTTATTATTAATGACAATAAATAAAATTTACTCAGTGCTTGCCATTGAGCTAAGAATTTTATCTGTCCTAGTTAATCTTTATCACAACCTTATAAAAATGGTGCTATTGTTACTTCCATTTTATAGCTGAGGGGGAAATTGAGGCGCAGAGAGGTTGGGCAATGTCCAGTATCAAACAGCTGGTAATTTGAAGACAGACTTTCACTACATAGTCTTCATTCTCCAACAATACACAATTACAAACTGTCTAGCTCAATTTCTTTCCTATGTTGACTGGAAATCTACCTCCTTCTAGTTTCTATCCATGCATCCTAAATCTTATGAGATGACACTAAACATTTCCGGGCTTTTTCCAAACTAGCTCCTCAAACAGTTGAAGAAATTATAACACTATCAGTCAGTTTTTCTACTGGATACACAACTGAACATCCTTCCACTTTTCCTGTGTAATATGGCTTCTAGAACCTTCAGTATCATGGTCATTGTCCCCCAGACAAATTCATTTTATGGTCTTATATATTTAACACAGCATAAAATCAAATTAATTTTGTTGGAAGACCAGATAAACAAGGGTGAGTGATGAAACAGCGTCTCTAGTTGTTTGGCATGTATGTTGATAGACTGTATCTCTATTGTCCTATGTTAACACAGTTGTATTTTTGAACATATATTTAGAAATTTGTATTTATAACAGTTATATTTTATCTTAATAGTATTGTTAATTCTTCTTCAATCTTAAATTCTATAGGATTTTTTTAGGATCAAGATTATGACATCATTTTTTTTTGTTCATATATTCTTTAGTGTTTGCCCTGTATTAAGCTACCCCAAATTTTATAGATTAAAATAACAATTTGGCTATTAATTCTATGTGTAAGTATATAGGTTGGGTTCAGTTTAGTGGTTGTTTTGAACCTGACTGGGTTCAGTCTTATTTCTGTGATCAGCTGCTAGGTCACCTGAGGGCTAGTGGCTCTAGAAGACCCTTAGCTGTGAGGTCTTGTTTCTGCTCTACAGGGTTCCTCAGCCTCTGGCACACTTGCTTGAACTTGACCACTTGTCCACATGTTAGAAAGGGATCCCAGGACAACAAATAAAACCAAGAAAGACTCTATGATTCCAAGTTCAGGACAGGGATACTATCATTTTCCCTGTATTTGATTGGCCAAAATAAGTTCTAATGCTAGGAACCTCCAAAGGCTGAGGAAATAGATGTGATCTTTTAAAGGAGGAGCTTCAAAGTTACTTGACAAAATTCCGAGATCTAGAAAGGCATGAAAAATATCATTGAAAATAAAGACATTTACGGCCCTCCCTGGTGGTGCAAGGGGTTAAGCAACGCACTATGATGCAAACAGCAGCCACTGCAGCATGAGTTCCATCCCTGCTGCTGGCCGGGGAGGTGACCCACATGGTACAGCAGACCTCTGCTGCCTCACCTGCTGCTCCCCTCAGCAGTGTATTTCAACCAGTCTGCCACTCTGTCTCTGGTGGATCCTCTCACCCACCCCCACACACCTCTGGCCTGTACCACAGTAATTTTATGCATAAAAAATAAACATTTTTTAAAAAAAGAAAAGAAATGACACTTAAAATTCTACCACACTGTTAGATCATGAAATTTATAGATTTTATAAGCATATCATCAAAATTATCCTTAAAAAATTCATAGGAATTACAATTTCATAGGATCTAAAATAAATTCCTATATATATGCTATTTTTCTCTTGTAATCTATTTATAAAACAACAGCAAATATACTGTAACAGAAAAAGAAAATACATGCTACATTGTACTATTCTATGTCAAAAGGGGCTTAGTTTAAAGAACAAAGATATCTATAAAGCCACACTTATAATATGGTTGAAGATGAGTTTAAACTTGATTTGGTTTTGAAAAAAAGGCTAAAATCTTTATTGGGAAAGAGAAATGGAGAAAGTGTTCAGATTAGGGATTAGCATATACAAAAGTAGGCAGACAGGAAGAATAGGCTGGAGTGACAATGTTTAGAATTACTCCCAAAAAACAAGTGGTAGGAGGAAGGGCAGTAGGTTGTGAGGGATTTATAATAAAAGCACTTGAAGGACTTAAAGGTAGGAAGTTGGATTTGAATTTAACTTTGTAAATGATGGTGAACTATGGGTGGTTCTCAAGCAAAAAGATAATGTAAAAAACTTTTGGTACAAGCTGCCTAGCATTCATTTGAACGAGACAGGCTCAGACTCAGGGAGGGTTTGAGAAATGTCTGGAAGAGTTTTCATCCCCAAAAATGGCCAAAATAATTATCCTGCCAATAAATCTCATTTCTGATAATTTAGAGAGCAAAGAGAAGGTGCCAGCATTTGGAAAGAGGTGTACATGTTCGTTTTCGTGAAGTGGAAGAGAAGGAAATACAACTACTTCTGCTTAACTTTGAGTCATTATGTCATGTGTGCAGATTTTTCAGGGTTATTTCCCTCAATGGCAAAATGATGGTTTTCAGAAGTAAAAAAAAAAATGGACATTTTCAAGATTCAAAAATTTAGTGATTGAGCAAACCTCTGAGTAGTCACAAAAGTCTTAGTTTTCCCTTTAGTATAAAAGTGCTTTTTAATGTAAAAGGATGTAACAGACACCCAAACCTTCTTGGATATTCTCTCAGTTTGAGTCCTACTGTAAGGTCTCTGTAAATAATGAAATCTCTTTCTAACTAACGTTTCAAACTGAGGAAATCGAAAGTATTGGGAAAACGATTAAATTACTTGGAAACAAAAAGGGATCCCCCTCAGGAAAGTACTCTAACCAGTAAGAATTCCATCACAAGCCACATATAGTAAAAACCATCTTGACTACTCGTCTGGAGACTTTCCAAGAATACATCCTTTTTAGAAGAAATCAGTTTAAATCCTCATCTCTATTGTACATGAAGTGAATTCAAGATTGACTCAAGATTTCAACATTAAAAAGAAACAGAAACAACAAAATCCGGGGAAATACTGAATGTCCTGATATTGTAACAAGTTAGAATTCGAGCACACTAATTTAATTGATACAATTATCAAGGATTCTAAAACTGTTAGCTCAAATGTTGATTAGGCATTTTAAAAAGGAGATAATAGACTGAAAATTCTTGGGAGCACTAATTAATTATTTCATCACTAAAAGTGGGACACAGATTTTATCCCACAACATGTAGCAAAAAGAGAGTCACCACAGTAAGTATGACATATTTCCCCCAACCCCCATTAAACCTGGAGTTTATTAAATCTAAATCTAACTACCATTTGATAGAATATTCAGAAAATAGAGGAACATGGTAAATCACATCACAAAGATATAATCATCCAAATCCATAAAGTAGGATATACCTTAGGACAAATGACCCAGTTTCTTCAATAAGAAAATAACATAAGCGTATAAAAAGGAAGGTGAAGTCTCTATGACACATCAGTTAAATATAGCACATGGATCTTATTTAAATATGTACTCAGAAATCCAGTTCTGAAATGACATTTAATAAAGAATCAGAGGAAACTGAGCCTTACTGGATATTAGATATTATGTAATTATTGTTTAAATGCTGATTGTTATTTGAAAAACTCTACTCAACTAGAGATATATTCTGAAGTACTTATATGTGAATGACATGGCATTGTACCGCTGATAATTTTAAAATACTTCAGAAAAGAACAGTAAGGGGGAGGGATAGAATAGAGGAAATAATAATTATAGGTTGTTTATCATTTTTGTGGTAACTCTTGAGTACATGGCATTCTTTATAAGTCTCTATTTTTGTGTATGTTTGAAGATGTTCAAATTATTTGAACATTGTAGGAAAAAAACCTCATGATATCCTATGTGATCAATATATCCTATGCCATAAATTACATTAAGAATTTCTATTCTTCCTTAAACAGCAGATTGTAACTGTAAAATATTAGTTACAAATATGGCAGACAAGTAGTTAACATCCTTTTCATACTCATGCATGCACATGCATTTAAACATAAAGTTGGCAGGGAAGATACTAAGAATTCAATAGCTAAGTGATATAAAACTCAAAGGGAGATAAACAAATTGTTTAAAATAGCCTCTTACGGTTCCTCAATCTACTAAGAATGGAACTTCCATAGGATCCAGCAATCCCACTCCTAGGAATATACCCAAAAGACACAAATACACTGATTCAAAAGAA
>JAGFMF010011712.1:10425716-10538658 GCA_019455555.1 Galemys pyrenaicus | reverse complement strand
TGCACTGGTGAGATGGTGATGGGGAATACATGGGGATTACAATTAATGGCAAGTATATGTAAATTTTAAAATATTTTAATAAAAAAATAAAATAAAATAGCCTCTTAGAAATAATGATTAAAAACAAGTTGCAATTTTTTGAACTACTAAAGCAGGCTATTCTCTAGAACATATTCACCTTTAACACTGGAAAATAATCATTTCCTATGATCAGTAGAGAAATAAAAAAAAAAATTGCAGCCTTTTTATTAAATGCCAAGAACGTGTCATGTGCTATAACAATAAGGACTGTTTTGGGAAAGTCTTTCTAACATGTCTTCAGTGTTGATAAAATCCTGGCCAAGAATCCTGCTGGCACTGAAGAGATAATGAGTTGAAGAAATGAACTTAGGAGAGGGTGATGACAAGGAAGGGCTTCACAGGGTGCTTCAGGGAAGGGATGTGACAATGTTCATTTGGTTGATTGCCATAGGTATAACTCAATTGTACTTATAAATTGTACTTATATGTCTCAATTGTACTTATAAATTTCATGTCCCTTTTTGTAAATGAATTGTATTTTATATATAGGGTTTTTTTTTTTCTTTTTAAAAGTAAACTCCAACAAGTGTGGTTACCCACATACCTTGAGTTACCGTTTGTAGGTAGTTGTCCTGAATCACCCTGAGTGACAGAGAGGGCATAATTGCCTTGGAATGAAGTCCGGCATGGGAGTGGCCTGACGTTCTGTAATAGTAGAAACTGCCTCCCTTGGGAGGAGCTCTTAACTCATCTTTGGCTATTGGGGCTCCCCAGGAGTATTGTTGACTACTGGAGGAAAGTTCACCTCCAGAACCACCCTAAAATCAGAATATCCCAGGAAAACCCAAGAATCCCCCAAGAAGGTGTTTTTTTTTTTAAAAATCCCATCCACCTAGGATATTTTCTAAAGACCAGAGCGATCCATGTATGGTCTATGTAAAGCTGCTGGCATCAGGACTTATTCATAATGTGCAGACTTGACAATGATTTTTGAATAGTGAAGATGGATTTATTCTTAGTTATTTTCATCTTTTTACATGTTGTGAGATGGAAGGCAAGGGTAAGGAGTGAATGATTTGGTTAAATCTTAAAAATCATCTTAAAAAATCAACCAAATTTGTTCTGCAGGGTTAGCTTTCAGCTGCACACAATTTGTATCTATGCGTCCAGAAAGTTTGTGTGTCAATATTATCTGGTTAGTATCAAATCGTATTCTAGGATCAGGTGCTCAATAATGATTTGTCCATGGTCATTCAATTTAAAAAAAGTGATATGATAAGAAAAACCCAAAAATATCAAAGAAAGATGTGCCCACTTGTTGATAAAATTGTGGAGATAATTTAGGGTGGAGACTGGGGATTCAGTGTGGTGAGAGACGTTAGAGGAGATGTTAACCTCTTCCCCTAAGTCATTAATAGTGTGGTAAACCAATGTAATTTCAATAATAAAAAAAAAGGTGGTACATGCTATTTGTTTTGCCTCAATGACTTAAAAGGCAAAAAGTGAATTTAAAAAAAAAACAAACTTCTGCCTCAAATGGGAAAATGTAGATTTAAAAATAGTTAATATTTAATGGATTCTAATAACCCATTGCCTTCTTTATCATTTAGAACAAGAAACTAACATAACTAACATTATCCTCTATAATTCTCTCTCTGTAATTTTCTCCCCAATTCTTCTCACTTTATGAAATAATTCTAGAACCTACTAAAAAATCTTTCCCTGTTATGAGGGATTTATTCTTTACATTTCATCTACTATGTTTGAAATATTAATAACAAGAGTGGAAATTCCTTATTTACAGCAGAATTTGAATAACTTACTGATTGTGGAAGTAATACCTCAATCTTCCTCATTATGGTTAATTTGGAAAATTCAGGGGAGGTCAGAAGGAAATGAAAATTTCCACAATACAAACATTACTATATTTAGCAGTTTGGTATATTTCCTTTCTATTTATATATACATTTTGTGTTATATAACTGAGATTATTCAAGTTTTGCAGTTTTCTTTACAGTAAGTTTTAACATTATTGCATAAGCATTTTACAATATTACATAGATTTCAAAAATCTCAATTTTGATAATTTCATAATTTTAATTTTTATATATGTTACTGTAGCTTAAATTATCATTTTAAAAAAAGTTCCAGACATTTTGGTGACTTAGTTATAAGTAATCCTAAAATAGATACTGAATAAACTTATACATATATTTGTGTATGTTTCTCTATTTTTTATAATTATAGAGATTACAAAGGTTAGACACTTTAAAATTTCACATGTTCTATCTACTTTTTTTTAAAAGATTTATTTATTTATGCATACAAGCACTGGGGTACAGGCCAGAGGTGTGGGGGGTGAGAGAATTCACCACAGAGAGTGGGGAGCAGAACAGGCAGATCAACTGAAGTACACTGCTGAGGAGAACAGCAGGCACAGCAGGAGAGGTCTGCTGCGCCATGTGGGTCCCCTCCCTGGCCCGCAGCAGGGATCCAACTAGTGCTGCAGTGGCTGCGGTCTGCTTCATAGTGCGTTGCTTAACCCACTGTGCCACCAGGGAGGCCCTGTTCTATCTACTTTTGAAAAGGTTGTTCAATCTCTATTTCTATTAGCAGAATATAAAAAAATGCATCTCACTATACCTCTGTCAGTTTGAATATTATCATTTTTAATCATTGCTAGGATAAACTGTGGCATCCCCTATTTTTACTAGCTGGTTTTTCTTTACTGGTGGGGTTGATTTCTATATTTCTGCTTCTGCTCAGATATGTTCCTATCTGAAATCCATTTCCCTATTGAAACTTCAGTAATTTTATACTGGCTTTTTAGTATATGTGCGACAGAGAAATATATGAAATCATGAATGTTTGTAATCCCTCCATCTTTCCCTTTGTCTCTTTCCCATTTCTCATTCCTCTACTCATAAGTTGTTAGCCCCTAACTCTGTTGATTAGACAGAAGTGCAGTTGGGAGAAGACAGGCTAAGTTGATGTACATAAGCATATTGTGGGCCATATATGAGAAGATAACACATGGAAATCTGGAGATTTATCAGACACCCCTATTACAGGGGGAAGTCATGAAAATACAGGAAGTTGGAGACACTAGGGAGAAGAGGGAGAGAAGAATAAAAGGTCAGAATGGGTTGCAGGTATGGGAAAAAGATGATAAGAAATAGGAGCAACTGCTCTGATTGATGAGGCTGTGATGAGGTGAATAAATAGGGTTTTTAGTAGATTTTACTGTGTTTTATGTAGTAAAATCTCAAGTTTGCTGCTCCTTCTGCCCCTGAAAATGAAATGAAACCATCTTTAATAAAATAGCTAATTACTTGCCAAGGTCGTGAGCTGGATTTGTGTTTCCTTTGGATAATGCATCCAAAGGATGTGGGCTAGGATAGGCTTTCAGAACCTAAATTTATTATTAAGATTAAACTCATTACGTGTCTGTATAAAATATCACATATATATATAATATCCTAACAAGCCCCTCTTGACCCCTATTGACTTTAATTTTGGTTTTGAGAATTTACAGATATTTTAGGAGATGGATATAGCAACTTAAAAAACTTAGACTGAAAAACGGTCCTCATCTATCTGAAAAAGATGTTTATTTTAACCAAATGTGTAACATTAGACATATAGAACACAGTGAGGTTGGGAGATCACCCTCTGAACAAGAAGATAAATTAGGTCAACAGAGGTAACTGATTGTCATAACTAGGGAGACTACTCATGTCCAATTGGATCTCTTTTTTTATTTTTATTGTATTCATTTTTTTATTAAAATATTTTAAAATTTACATCCAATTGTATCTTTATAAAGCTTTTTCAAATTAAAATAAGTCTCAAATTAAAATAAATCTCTGTAGCCATATATCTCTATATATGGTCAAGTTTATGTGTGTGAGATACATTATTATCATCTTTCTTTTTGTCCAGTTTTCCTGTGACCTCAACACTTATGTTTACTTAGATAATTATAGCTTGTGATAAATCAGATGAGGTGAGGATCTATCAATAGCTTATTTTTTAAATTATGCAGTTCGTTCTAGCATTTCTTGTCTCCCTTGTTAGCGTGTGACACTGACTTTGTCATATATCAATTACTTAGAAGTATGTCTTTTCTTGTCTAGTGGCATGCTATACTGACTTTTGAAAGTTTATGGCACCTTTTGATAATCTCAGTACTTTTCAGTTATTTTGGATATGTTCTAAAAAATTTAAAACTTTATCAATCATACATTAAACCTATAAATTACTTTGCAAAGAATTGACATTTGTGTCACATTTGTTCATCACTGCCAGAATAAGGAATATCTCCTTCTTTGTTCTGTAAGGAAAATGCTGTAATTTTTCTTTATGTAAGGTACCATGCAACTTTTATTCAAAGTTAGTTTTATATATTTTATGTGTTTTGTTACTGTTATAAATGGGATTTTTCCCTTCATCTTCCCTAACTGGTTATTGCTGAGACAAAGAACAACTTTTTAAGGTTGGATATTTATTTTATATCTGGTCAATTTACTTTGCTGAACTTCTCTTTATTCTAATTTCTAATTTTATTAATCTCCTTTATTAGTTAACTGTCCTGGAGTTTTCTAAACAGAAATTTATACTATCAATAATTAGAAATAAAATATCAGAAAGGAGCTGAAGTTAAACTTCGATTTCTTCAATTTTTGATTGGAAGGGTTGGCAAAGGAAGTTTTATATAGTCTTGAAAAACAATAGCCAGCTCATAACTAACCTTAGAACACCAGTGACATACCTATTTTAATAAAGAAATGACAAGAATTTCCATTAAGATCACTTTTATTGCAGATAGATCAAAAACATCATTCAGTATTTTCACAAACTTAGTGATGGAGGCATCATTAACTCAGAATACATTTAACCTTGCTTGAGGAAATAGGTAACACATCAGTAATACCATTTTACATGAGGGCACTAAACTATGGGGCGATGAGGAACTTTCCTATGGCCTAACAGGTAGGACTTGAACCCAAGTCTGTGATATTCTAAATCTGTTCCTCAGACCTTTTGCTTATTGCCTTTCCAGCAAAAGGGAAACATTTTATTTGTACATTGTTTAAACTGTAATTGAATGTTTTTATCACATTTTCTCAGAACTAACCTTTGAGTTAAATGGGCCCATGATCACTCCTAAATTAAACTACACAGCAAAACTTTAAGTCCTTTCCTCCATAAGTAGCTTACTACATCAAGACGTCATCCTTTTCCTGAAAAATGGTAAGGTAAAGCACTTGAAGAATCACAGATGTCCCTACTGCTCTAATTACGCCTGTGGATCTCTCTCTTATTTGTGTTTGAAAATGTTGAGTTGGTACAGTTTTGTAAAAGGACTGGTGAGAGTTTAAGTCTTTGCAGAAACCCAGCTAGAAAGATTTACTGTCCTACTATGCTGGAAAGGAGCACTATAGGGGAATTTTCAGCTGATCACGTGGGTAAAATTTATGTGAGATATGGTGGTATTTTCCTCCCTAATTTTCAAGTCTATAAAAGAACAGTGCTTAATATTATATTTTGAAACTAGAGCCCAGAGTCTTTACAGCCCAAGGTTTTAACGAGCCATCTATGAGCTGGTAGCATTTCCACATTTCTTATAAAGTACAGTTATGGATATTTGTTAGAAAGAAAATCTAGGCTTAGGGCTTAGGTACATGTATTGCTTCCTTGTGCCTAACCTGCTCATCTGGACTTGACCATGGTGGCCTTTATCCCAGATTTTTTTGTCCTGTGACTAAGAGAGGTTAGGGTGGGGCTGTGACAGCCTTATTCTGAATTACTATGGCATGGGGAAACTGGAAAATACCCAGTGTGCCCTCATAAGGACCTCTGTAATGGGTTCAGTTTGAAAAATCACACTCAGAGGTTTTTTGAAGGGAGTGTTGATTTCTCTGTACTAATTCTACTAACTAAACAAAACAGGTGTGTGTGTATGTTTGTGTGTGTGTGTGTTTCCACTTCTGGTAGGCAAAGTGTTTTTGAAAGAATATTGGAGCTCTTTGGGCAATCATAGATCTTAGGTTTCTTAATGTGATAGTAGTTTGGGATTAATTTTAATTGCAATAACAACAATCAATTTTGTTTTCATTTAGATTTCTTCTACAATGTATTCATGCTATGAATCACTATTTAGTCACTAGAAACTATGTATTTAAGAATATAGAAAAATATTATGGTCAATAAAAAATGTCATTCCAAATTTAAATTGTTAGAGTCTGGGTCTTTGCTGCCAATAACATTGGCCCAAGTCAGAGAGCAGAGCTTTCAAGTACATTTCAAAAGTGTCACAAAAAAAACAAAATGTAGAAATCAAGAACAGGTAGATCTCTTGGAAATGGAATCTGGAAAATCACTGAGCATAACGCTCCTTTCTTGGGCTACTGGATTTCCCTGTTCAGTCTTTTCCCTGGATGCCTGCTCCATTTTTCTCTCTACCATGCAACCCCCTCTCCTAATAACCAGTGTGCACATGATCCAAAATGTTTCTGTTACATGAACTCACATTTTTTTCACTCAGCTTCATTACTCACTAACTTCATCTCTCAGTCTCTCAATTCCAAACTCCTAAACAAATTATCTCAAGATGTCTTTTTGAGTCAGACCACAATTCATAAGTTCTGAGTCAATCTAAGACTGGGCTACCCTTGACCCTGGTGGCAAGAGAGGTCAGATCAGTCAGGTTACAGTGTGTAGACGACAACTGGATTAGTACTAGGTGAGACACATCATAAATGTGTCTAGTACTTAAATACTGTGTGAGAATATGTGTGGATAGGAAATAGAGTTAGGGAACTAAACCAGACGATCAACCAACCTTTGACCCTGGCCAGTGATATTACAAAGATTTTTTTTTCTTCATTTGGTCTCGTTTTCCTTCAGTGAACACACCATTTTATAGTCACTGTAATATGATACAAACATAATAAACTTCTAAATATTTTTAAAAGGATGATGATGTTTAAAAAAGACCTCAGGATGATATAATTCAACACCACTGCAATTTTAAAAGTTGAAACAATGCATTGGAAACCTATATAATGCTCTAAACCAATGTCACTTCAATACAAAATATTGTTAAAGTAAAACAGGCACACATGGCTTAAGTCAACAGGGCAAGGGAGTAGCTAAGCCCCAAGTTTCCTGACTTATTCCTGAATGACCTTAGCTGCATATCTGACTGCTGTGTCTGCACCTCTGATTGTAGGTCTGATCCCGTAGGTAGCAGACCTCTGAGTGTGAGGTCAAACTGTAAAATATGCTCTAAACCTTTTGAACTTGGCTAAGTTTGTTAACATAATACACAGTTGACTTGAAACAGACCTCTAATCTCAGGCTTCATTAAACCATCATTTTGCTATGAGCTATAGTTTGCTAAGGGCTTCTACTTACACACTCCAAGTTCTCAGCTCTGCTTTATGTTAACATAATACCAACAGTTGAGAAGAAAAGGCAGAATCCGGGAATTTCCCAATGTGAAGTACAGTCTCCCTCCCCACTTCAGTCTCCCCCTCTACCCTGTGGCTTTCCCCCAGTGTGTTTTCTCTTGATGGACTGACATGATCTCCTACGAAGAGAATAAAATCTTTGGGGGCAAGAATGAAATACTCTGGGAGGGGCAGAAAGTGTAGAAGTCTCTTAAGATTTTCAAAAACAGGACTTCAAACTGAAATAAAATACCAAATCTGGCAGGAAAAGGTTCCCACACAGTTTGAAAACTGGCTCCTGCTAAACCTGGAGGAAACAAAAGCCCTGAGGGATTTAGTCAGTTCTGGCATCAAAATACTCAGAGAAAATCTCTGCTCTAAGGCATTTACAGTGGATGAATTCCTCTTGCATCTAGCCTCAGAGTAGCTCAAGAAAAGATTCAAGTGGAAGTCTCTGACCATCTAGTGTTTATTTCACTGTTGACTTAAAAGAGAATGGGCCGATGTGACATATGTCACATGAATGACAAACCCAAGATTTTAAAAGTCTGTAATGAGGGCTTGAAAAATTATGACAAAACATAAGAAAAAGTTTTGAATATAAATAAAGTTCTAAACTCATAGAAAAGCAAAAGTTAGCCATACCAAAAAATATAGGCCAATGTTGGTTAATAGTAATTGACATGTAACAACTTTGAATTGTCCATTATTTTTAAGGTTAATAAGTCACACATGGCTTCAAAATAGAAAACAATATCTGACTTATTTTTTTTTTTTTTTAGGTTTTAGTATTTTGTTAGGAAAAATGTGATAAGCAGACTGGAATAAGCCTAAATAGGGAGAAGGATTTGTCAACCATGGTTTAGGGAATTGGGAATATTTATCTTGGATTAAGATTATTTGGTTTGGAGGAGGGGTACAGAGGAATGTATATAATAATGGTTTTCAAATGCTTGAAGGAATTCCATGGAATTAGCAGTTTTTGATAAAGAACAAAGAGGTTGAACTTACAGGAGCCAAAGTTCAGTTCATTATGTTCAGAGCTATTTCCAAACAAAATTAGCGAAGCAGTATTTTCTGTTTTTGAGATGAGTTAAGAAGAAGAGTTAAAGAACATACTTGATGCCGAAGTTTCGCCTAAAATTCACCTATTAATCTATGTATTAAAACATATTGATCATTTTAATTATTATTTTTCTTTTTAGCTGCCTCTGCATTAACTTTGTTATTTTGAAGTAGATATTGAGAAAATTAACATATTAAATGACTTAAAATAACAGCAAAACACTAGCAGATAGATATTTATTCAACACAAATATTTATTCAACATCTGCCATGTGTCAAGCAGGCCTTGTGTCAGGGCCCAGGATACAAACATGAAAAAGACATGATCCCTAGGACACAGTTATATCTCAAATTAAAACCCTTAATAATGTACACAATGGCTTGTTCTTAATGCTTTTAAACTCTTTTCTTGATTTAATGCTCCCCCATTTTGTTCTATGCTTTGTCAATGGTAGTTGTTTACGAATGCCTTTAATGTTTTTGCAACTTTTAGGTGAAATCTTTCAATGTATGCAAGTGGAGAAAATGCCTTTATGACATTCTATTTAAATGAAATAGAAAACAAATAAATGTGTTTGTCTATGCTGCTGCTGAACATCTAGCAGGTTTGTTCAGTACTTATATTTAAGGTCTCTTCTTGTCTTACAAGTTGAGCTGGTGAAATCTCCAATAATTAGAGTTCCTTTAGACAATTAGATCTGAAGTGTTCCACAGTTGCTGTGTAAGTAGACATTGGCCTGCATTTAGTATTAAGATCAAAAAAGAATTAAATGAGAGGTTAACTTTGCAGAAGGCTTCAATGACATCCAACTAGTTTTTTTTTTTTTTAACTTCTGTTTATACATGAGGCAACTGGCAAATTAGGTTCCAGTGTTATTATTTATCCTTGACTACTTTGCAACAAGCTGCTTTCCTGGAATTTTTTTTTTTCCAAAATGTCATCAAATTGAAAAGAAAAGCACCCTCTAAAGTAGCATTTAATTTCCTCAACCTACCGCAATCTCTGTGTTTATAGGTTGAGGGTGGTTAGGAGTAGGGGATCCTTGACCAAGTTGAATCATAGACTTTAAGTACTGAAATGTGATCCTTTTCAGAAAAAGAAAAGACAGCTTAATTCCCCAGTAGAGATTAGGCATCCTACTTAGCAAGTTGGTCACATCTTCATGATGCTTGTTGCTTAGGTTTGGCTGTCTAATGAACTTGTATTCTGAGGACTTCATTATGAGAGTCATGTTCTTGAAAGGTTCATATCCATATTTCTGAATACCCATTTACTTAGACAGTACAACATATTTGAGGGTAGATTGTTTCAGAATACCTAACAAGTATTTAAACATAATAATGATCAATTATCATTATTAGAAATAAAACCTTTTTGGCTTAAGAACATGTGTTAGCCCTAAAACAGAGCCCCTCTTGGTGAAACCCACACTGTGTCACCGAAGATACTATAGGAAATCAGACATGGCATAGTAACAGTGTTATGAACCACAGCTACCGCTTCCTTCTTAGTTAACACAGTCTTATGAAATGCAGAAAGGACTACTTTTCAAATTTGTATCTGTGTGTATTAGTGGGAACAGAAATATATTCTTCACTAGTTACTGGCCTCCCAGAAAAATCACTGACCTGTAGTTTTCTAGCCCTGGTTAACCTTAAGTCAGGGTGGCTGAAATAGTTCTTTTCAATGATAATGCTCTTGCCTGGTAGCCCTGGGAAAAGCACCTGCTATTCCTTCTTGCTGTCACATCTGGATCCTGACCCTTGTAGAAGACAAGTCAAGGCTGGGACTTCACTCACAATAGCAGGAACTCACATTGATCTACTCATGGCTCCTTGCAATATTTAACAGGTATGTCGAAAAGGAGCAGAGAGGAAGCGCAGGCTCAAAAGGAGCCATATTAACTTTATTTGTTTTATAAGCTTTCATCTAAGGCATGGCAGAGAGTTTCCATAAAAGAATTCCCTGGGATTGACTTTTCTATTTCAGTGCAATGAAGCATGTTCAGTATTAATATACTACACCAGACTGTCTCATCCTTTCAGCATTCATTCATGCTCATATCACAGAGCTTGTTGCTGTCAATTCAAGTAAATTTCAATGTCACACATATCTGAAAGCCAACTAGGAGAACTCCAAATTGCTAGAAATTCCTAGCACCATCCCTGTAGTTCCTGAGTCACAATTGTTTATGGGAAGGATGGAGCAAGAAACACTGATTAGTTATTAAAATTGAGAAAGTCTTGCAAAATCAGCAGTTTCCTGTGTAATTAGTGACCTTCTATGAAATTATTTTACTCCTATGCTTTCATGTTTTTTTTTTCAAGTTCTATTCTAGACTATCAGATATAGATTCTAGCTAAAATTTTTTCTTCCTTTCGTAGGTCTTGCATATAGTGTGGTCAAGATAAAATAAGAATGTCTCAGTAATTAAAACTCTTCATAAGCCATCAGTATAAATATCTCACTCATAAATGATGAATTCTAGAGAGGAAATAATACTATTGTTTGAAGAGGCTCTGACTACTCTTGTCACCCAGTTTGACAGAAATAAATCTGAACTACAAATTGATGTATATTTTTATAATGATAATAACAAGGAGAATCAGATAAGCCTTCCAACATCAAAATACCAATTGGAGCTGACATATGATAAACTAAGATCCATTTTCACTGATGGCTCAGTCTGTCAACATTGGATATAACAGCTCTTCCAGCTTTGATAAAATATTGAATAAAAAAGAATCCTGTATGGCATTCTTGATGATATATCAAAGTAAGACATTGATTCTGACCCAAGAAAAGGTGCTAATAATGAAAATTTATTAAAATATGAAAAGGAATGAATAGTTATTAATGATGGCATTAACTACTAAACTCAAACCAACCAAGATCTCAGGCCGATAAGGTTTGAAAAGTTTATGTTAACGCTGCTTCCTTGCCCTGCTCTCTACTCACAGCCTCCCTTAAACTTTAGAACAAGGAGACTCTGATTACCTGGTTCATCTTCTTGGTGCCTGGTGCCTAGCCACCCCATTAGCTCTTTAGCCCTAACAATGTTTCTATATGAACATTTTCCACTGAACTGGATCTTTTCATTTCCATTACTGGTCTCATCTTGGGCTTGCAGGATTAACTGAACATGCATACCATAGCCATCTAGGAGCTAATACCTTGAAGCCCAGGCAAGATGACTTCCTCACATCCCTCAGATCTGCATTCTCTTTGATCACCAACTCTGGCCCAGAATGGATTGGGTCTTTATTCTTCAATATTTATTTAGAACACTAGCAATACTTTCCAGATTTTCTGAGGGTGTGACATGGTCTTGATTTAGTCTTTTTTTCACAGACGAAAGCTTCTATTACACCATGACCCTGGTTGAAATATAAGCCCTTTGAGTACATTGCATAACACAAAGGTAAAAGGTGTTTTCCAAGAGCATCAGTCATCAAGGACATTTCACAAATTCTTATTGATGACAGTCTGTAGAAAGTAACCACTAATATTCCGTTTGTAGATTCAAGAACATGTAGATATTGTAAACCAGTATTGCCTCAATTAAAAAAATGTGAATATTTGAATTTTAAAATGGTGGCCATTGAGGAAAACATGTTAGCCTATGTTAGATGAAACTATGTGACTATGTTAATATTTAACATCGGGTTGTTTAATTAGAAGGCATCTATATAAATTACATTTCAACCAGAAACTTAAAAAAAATAAAAATGCCTTTCAAAAATTGCAATAGTTAGGACATGGAAACATCCTAGATGTATATCAATAAATGATTGGATCAAGAAGTTGTGGTAAATTCACACTATAGAATATTTTTCAGCCATAATGAAAGATAACATGGAGTCACTTAAAAGGAAAATGGAGGGAATTTGTGAGAATTATCTGTAGTAAATCAGGTCAGATGACAAAGACAAATGCTGGGTATTTGCATAATAGATGACTTCATAAAGTAAAATACTCCCAAAAACCAGTAAACATTGTAAACACCAAGAAAACTCTGAAGTAACAGGAGAAAGGAAAGGAAAAGAAGTAAAGGGGAAAATAAAGAAGGGTGGATGGGGGAAAAATAATATTTTAATTTTAATTTTTACATTAAATAATAAATAAGGAATGTGCTATAGAAGTCACATCACATGAAATTAGTTGATATTTATTGTTTTCACATATTAAAATTATGTGAATTGGATGTCAGTATAGAGTAATACATCTCAAAATAATTTAGTTATAGCCATTAAATTATTTGTTGCAGCTAATGTCAGATGAACTTGATTCTAATTATAGTTTATCAATGATAAGAAAAATAATTAGCCCAAAGCATTTGCTAAAATAAAAACTATATATGCAAAATCTCAACACTGCTAAAACAGTAATGTGAACCTAGAGAATGGCTTTTTCATAGTAAAGCTTCTTTTTAACCTTATAGAAGGCCTAGAAAAATCTCAGAAAGAGAAGCAGTTCACAAAGTGAATAAATGGAATTTAATCATTAGAAGTGACCAGCTGTGCAAAGTGGCCAACATATATAGCTGCTTATTACCATTGAAAAAAAAAAAAAAAGAGCTTACAAGTAAATGCTGGGCAATTACTTTTGGACTCAACCAATTCACTACTTCATTTGAATACTAGACTATTAACTTATACTTGAAGGAATGAATGATTGATGGGTGAATTGTGGAGGTAGGGAGGTGGTATAACCTAAAAAAGATCCTCCAATGTTTCCAATGAATGAGAATCACCTAAAGAGTTTATTAA
Source organism: Galemys pyrenaicus (assembly GCA_019455555.1). Lineage (NCBI taxonomy): Eukaryota > Metazoa > Chordata > Mammalia > Eulipotyphla > Talpidae > Galemys > Galemys pyrenaicus. The sequence goes on along the minus strand of JAGFMF010011712.1, from coordinate 10,525,348 downwards.
AAAGGATAGATATCCATACACTACTGTGATTGGTTCTGGCAGTGTAGTTGTGGGGTGAGGTTCAGTAATCAGCATTCAAAAAGGCACCCTGGTGAGTTCGATGCTGTTCCTATGAGCCACATCTGAAAATAACAGATTGTGAAATCAAACAGAAAACTTCAAGTCCTAAGTTAAACAGTTCTTTGCTTATAGTCTTAGGCAAGTTATTCTCTCCAAGTCCACTTTCCTCATCTGTAAAATAAGACTCTAATACTCCCATAGGTTATAAACAGAATGAAATTGTATAGAAAGCACATAGAGCATATACTAATTGTACAGGAAATGTTAGTTTACTACCTAGGGCCCTTGGTGGGTGTTATTAAAGATCTACTGATAGGATGAGACTTAGTGGGAAACTAAGTCCACTGTTAGTACATGACTATGTAATCTATTGTCCAAACTGAGACACTTTTGAGAGTGCAGGGAGGTTATTAATAATTATTCTGAGGCAACCTGAACTATATTGTTATCCTAATTATTAGTAAAATAAAAGACCACAAATTTGTACTGCCTAATGCCAATCTATTCCAAGTGACTCTTATTAATCTTAAATTGAGAGATTTGGATGTGGTCTTTGTTAACTTTCCAAAAGCTTTTTGACCACTGGTGGTGATCATCTTGTAGTCAGAATCTGTCCTTAATCCATTTACTATTTCCACAATGTTTGGTGCCAGTACCATGTGTAGTATAGAACCATGCATGTATAAAACATAATAGATTCATCCAGAAATAATTTTGAGTGACTAAATGATTCCATTTCCATGTAATCCAATTATTCTCAAAACCATTGTAAGTCCATTTCAGTTTTCCATTGTCTGAAATTTTCCCTGCAGCCAAAAATAATGAGACTCACAGTACAATTCTATTCAAATTCCTCTATTATTTTCATTCTATATAGAATATATAGAATAAATTTCATGAAAATCAGAATGGCGTTTAACTGATCGACCTGTTTTAACAGGATCTCATACCTGCTGTTAATAGGTACTTCGGTTCATGAGCAAAAGGACAAAACATAAGTGATCTGTAGCTCTTTTAATACCATTGCAGTTTAAATGATTTAAAAATAAATATATCAAGAAATGTCATTTTGAGGATACTTGTAAAAATATTTGTAATAACATAAAACCAGGAACTAAAAATTCAGTAAGAGAGATCTGGCTAAGTCAGCGGTGGCAACATTTCTCAAAAAGTAAAATCCATTGCCCTCTGGGATTGACTGTAAGATCAAAGCTTTTTCTTTAAAATACTAAGATATTATTCATCTTTTTTTTATTGTTTTAACACTCTGATGGATAGTGTAAAAGCAGCAATGGGTAAAATTACTGATGTAGTAGTTCTCAAGACAGTAATAACAACTATGCTTGTTATTATATACTTCAATACCTTGCATGTCTACTAAAACATAGTTCTATTTAAGAATGCCCTTAATGAAGCAGTGCAAATGAACAATTTTATGAAAACTTGAACTCTTGAGAACTCTATTTTGATATGTTGTGTGACAAAAGGGGATGCATGCAGAGGTATCGCAGCATACTGAGTATCAGGTTATCTTGAAACTAGTACTTATTAAATTGTTAGAGTTGCTAGTTGAACTATAATGGAATATTTTTACTTGAAAAGTAAAAGTATTCAGAATTGTGGATTTGGCAGAGACTTTCTTGAAAATAAGTGAAGAAAACTTACCATTTCAATGAAAAACAATGGACCATACATTTCTTGCCAATGGTAAATTTGAGCTTTCAAGAGAAAATTGGAATTTCTGAAAACTTACATTTGCCAAAATAACTTGACAAGTCTCCAACACTGAAAGATTTTTCTGGGGTTACTGGTGGTGATATTAATAAATGTGATTGTGATATGATATAATAAAATGTATTAGCATTTGGGAGATTAGGATAACTCAATAAATCCTACTTCTCAAGCGATTATGCATAATGCTACAAAATCATGCATAGGTAAATAATCCATTTGAAGTACATGATAAGCCAATAAATTTTAATATAGCAAAGTAGAATAAGTTTACTGATGTGACTTCAGATTTTACATTGCAAGTAAAATTTAAGAAACTCACTACTTTGTTGAATTTTAGCATAATTAGAGAAGAATATTCACAATTATCTGAAAAGGCTATTAAAATGTCTGCCCTCTCCAACTATATATCTCAGTGAAGGTAGGTTTTTTCTATATATTTCAACCAAAATATTTTTCAATAGATTGAATATAGAAGCAAATATGAGAATGCAGTTATCTTCAATAATGACAGATATTAAAGAGACTTTAAAATTATAAAGTAGTGCCATCTTTCATATTAAATTTAGAAAACAGTTAATTTTCACAAATGCATTTATGCTAATATGCTGTGGGTTTATAATTGTCATTTTAATTAATATATGTTTTAAATTTTTCTCAGGACTGAGATTAATTTTTAATACATAGACATGCAATATTAGTACATATTGATATGTACTTCTTAATTATTATTACCTACATAATAATTCATTTAATTAATACATATGTAACTCTAATATGTAAGAAGGAATCTTTGAACTCTTCAGTAACTTTTCAAAGTGTAAAGGTCTTAGAGACCAAAAAGTTTGAGAACTGCTAAATTATACTATATTCAGTATAATGGAACACTATACCACAGTGAAAGAGTGAAGTAAATATATGGACTGACTGAAATTCACTCTGTTACAGATTGTTAAGCAAATAAGATAATTTACATTATAATATGTATAGTAAATTCTTGTTTGTATAAAAAGGGGAAATATAGAAAATAAAGAAAATATAGAAACTTAACACTCATACATTTACACAAGCACTTATGAATGGGGGGGGGGTTATAATTGGAAAAGCAGCCTGGGGTTTAATTAGAGAGAATAATTACTTTTCATGCTATATATCCTTTTATATTTTAAGCTTTTAAATGGACCATTAAAAAGTTATTTAATAATTTTTAAAAATCATTTACAGAAGTGAGAAATTGATTAATATTAAATAAATATACTCAATAGGACAGCCTAGGTGAAAGACTTTAGTTATGTAGTTCCGAGTTTGATAATTTTAACTTACTATCCCTAACAGAATTTTTCTGTGCTCATAGTTTCAGCCATAGTAAATAATTACTCTGTGTCCTGCTCCCTGTCTTTCTGTAAACATTTATTTTTCATTAACATTAAGCAATACTTCTGATAGTGTTTTTTTGTTGTTAAAATGGAATGCTAAAATTTTACAGGCAGGAAATATCTTTTCTCCTCACTAGATTCAGTTTATCGGAAGAGGCAAAGACAAACAAAATAAGGGAGAGAAAAGATAAGGGTCATACACAGAAATTACCAAAGAGGATAAGGGAAAAGATTAAGATGAGGAAAAAGAAAGTGAACTGGAAACAGAGTAAAGAAACAACTTGTTGAGAGAAATCAGGGGGAAAAGCTGAATTAGTACAAGGTGAGTAAATAAAGCACTTAGAGATTAAATAGAAAGGGAAAGAAAAATAAAAGTTGAAACAAAGGGAAGCTGAATTGAGAACAACAACATAGTCCATTGCAAAGAAATAACCTCCTCAGCAAATAACTGAGTGAGCACTGACTTTGGCTCCAAGGAAACACTGTGAAAATCACTAAGCAGAAATTCAGTGACAGTGAGAAATTGAATGGGACATGACACTTGACAAGAGGGCATCCTAGTATTTTAATTTACATGAGATTTCTTTTTAAGGTATAAATTCTGAGCAGGTAGTTTTCGGGTACATATGATGGTCCCCCTCAACTTTCTGTGTTCCATCTGGAAAGCTGAAAGCATAAGAAAGGGGGCATGAGATGGCATAGAGGATGAAAGACAGAAAGAGAAAGAAACTTCTGTGATCCCCTATCCTGTGAGGAGACAGAAAGGGGGCTCTCAGAGAGTCCTTTATCCACAGGACTCACAGCTGGAGCCCGCATCTGTCTCTCCAGTCACTTCTGACCCAGACAGTCCCTGACAAATAGCATTCCATCCACCAGCCCAGGGCTTCGGCCAAAGGCTGTGGGAGGCGGGGAGTAAGCAGAACTACTTCTAGACTGGAATATTAAGGAAATGGAAATTTTGAGAGAGAAGAGGAATGAGGGGATTTGCGTTAACAAAAGTGAAACTTGCACAACAGAAAACTTGAATACTTACATTGGAGAACAAAGGTGGGAAAGAGGAACATTCTAACAAACAAATTTAGAATTCACCCAACTTGGTTTGGACTTAAAGGTGTGCTTATTGTTCATTTTAAGAACTGTGATTTATTCTCTTATGGTGAAGTATTTGGGGTTTCCAGGCTAGCAATCTCCTGTAATCCTACATGTCCCAATTTTATTTTTATCAAAATAAATTCATGAATTCTGGGAGATTATATCTAACCAGCATCTGCTTTTTGCAAACACCAGATTGTGCCAAAGGAAGTTATGCAATAAGTCACAGAAGACACCCAAAGAACTAACTCCACAGGAATCATTTGCCATATGCTAGTATAAAACATATCTTAGCCTACAATGGATATTGGGATGGACACGCATAGGAAGCAAGGATGGGACAATGCCGTCCCAATCTTTCTTTACATTCTATTACCTCCTGTCTACCTAATATCAGTTGATAGAGGAGTTATGAAAAAATAGTCTTAACAGTCCTTGGCTAATATTCACTAAGAACCAAGTATTTTCAAGCGATGAGAGCAAAAAGCTTAAAGATTACAATAAAAATAAATCATTCTGAAACATCTGGAGATGAGTCATTTAATATAGTTGACAACTCATTCCTTGGAGCATGAGAATATTTTTATTATAATTGTTTTATGGGAAATCAGATTAAACACCATAATTCATTCAGAGTTATTTTTCATAAAGAGTATACTCTGGTTTTGGGCCTCCCTGGTGATGCAAAGGGTTAAACACTACACTAAGAAGCATCCACAGCTATTGCAGCACAAGTTCCATCCCCAGCCAGAGAGCTGACACTCATGGCCCAGCAGAGCTCTCCTGTCTAGCCTGCTGCTCCCCTCAGCAGTATATTTCAGTCAGTCCGCCTGTCCTGTTTCCCACTCTCTCTGGTGAATTCTCTCACCCCTCCCCCATATCTCTGGTCTGTACCCCAGTTCTTGTATACATAAATAAATAAATCTTTAATAAAAAAGTATATACTCTGGTTTTATTTTAACTTTTCCTTTAAACTCAGTATTAATTATTAAAATTATTAAATTTGTTATTAAAATTAATAAGTCTTCATCCCTATTCTCAGTTTTGAGATCATTTAGTTGTTTAAAGGTAGTATCTGGAATCATCTGGTTCTAGCTTTCTGTGCCTTTCCTTGCTGCCAGAGTATCAGCAGCTGCTCCACCCACATCAAATGTATTGTCTCTAATTTGTTGAGGGTTTGGAAGTTAAATAGCTATGTGTACTAAACTTATGGATAAAATACCAAGAAATGGACTCAGAATTAGTTGCAAAGCACCTGAATTTCAGTATGTCAAATATGTCGGTCTGTGGTTTCAGTATATGAACTTTGTGTCATCTTCGGATGCTCATACTTGGTTTGTTTTATTTTGTATAACAAGGTCATCTATGATCTTGCTAACAGACTGCCAGGTAAATTCTGGAAGGTGAAGCACTTTAAACATAACTTGAGGAAATTCTGGCCAGTTTTAAAGCTTTTTTGAACACACACTTGACAGTGAAAACACTTGTGGAAAGGGAGGTCAATCCACCCCCACTGCATTAAAATATTCATTATTGTTAAAAACTCTAATTCATGGCTAATTTACAAAATTTCAAAAATGAAGAAAAAGGAAAAAGGTTTCTCAAAAATTTTACCAGATAATCACTATTAATATTAAAGTTTCTACAGCTACCATTGAAATGACTGATGGCTTTCTTTCAAATGGAAATTGAAGGGAGTAGAGGAGTTATATAAATCTAGTCATTTTGTAAATTCACCTTTGTTGCTTCTCTGCTTAGTATGTCATAAGCAATTTTTGCCTTTTACATAATCTCCAGTCCAATTATTATGTACTATATTGAGTAGATGCTCTTTAATGCGTATATTATCAGTGCATGCACTAGCATATGTACAATGGCATCTGTACAATATTTTATAGTGGCATAAATAAAATATTTGCCATTTATTCTATGAACTTACCTATTTTGGTATTTTGAATACAATTGCCTTTTTATCAGGGTGTAAGTTTTCCTTAATGTATTATTTTTTCCTCATTTTAATCATACTCTGAGTATTCATTTTTCTAGCAAAGCATATTATGAAGGCATGAACTGAAAAATAGAATTCATTTGGATGGAAATTTTGTTGACAGGAAGCTCTGTGAAAACACACTAATCAAGGACATCTGAGGTTGTTTTGCTCACTCAGATGTCAAAAAGTTCTTTCTTGCTTATCTTGCTTATTTTAAACTGTCTCCCTTTCATTCAAAATAATGACTTATAAAAAGGGCACTCTTTTTCTGAATGTCCTATACCCTCCAACTTAGAAATAAAATTCTTTGACTTTTTTTGAAGTAACAGATATAATCCTGATATTTAGAGCAGGTGCATTTTTTTTAGAATCTTTGGCAATAGAAGATGATATTATTTCAGTGTTCAAATGGAACCAGAAAGTTCTTGCTATCACAGAAGGTATAGGCTGCAGGGAAATCCACTCACTACTGATCTTCCTCACAGTTATTTTGAAAAAGAAAACAAGGCATTTATTTCTCTGCTTCTGAAGAACATGAAAAAAATAGCAAGGATTTAAAATCAGGTTAGATGACTTATAACATGTATAGTAATTTACTAGTTTTAATCATGTAGTATGAATTTCAATGCAAAAAGAAAGCTTCCATTTAGAAACTCAGTAATAGAAATACAATATTTAAGTCACCTATTATGCCTTACCCAAAGATTTAAGTCACCTATTATCCCTGGTAAAGGGCCTGAATACAACTAATTAAAGTGTGCAACTAATTTGCTTTGGGATATTTTAGCCTTCTAAGATCTCCCAGTACAGGCATTCTGAACTTGGCGCTCACTTGTTTAAACTTCAGTTTTCTCATTTGTAAAATAAAATGGTTGCATGAGGAGCTCTGAGATTACCTGGAATCACTAATAAGGAAATCAGCATTAAATTGTTGATCCAATGGAAAAAGTAAATTAAAGTTGTCCTCCACTAAGACACAGACTCCATAACCTGTAATGATTGTAGAGAAAATGCAGTACTTTCTCACTTTCATTATAATAGCTGCTGGTTTCATTTCCTCCTTTGTAGGAACCCCCTGCCATGACGTACAGGAAGGATGCTTGAAATGGAAGTGAAAGTAAAAATTCCAGGCAATATAGGAAATACCAAGTGAACATATATGTGTGTTTTCTGTCAGGCTATTAGGATCTTCCACTAATTTTTTATTTATAATTTGTCTAACCCACTTCCCATAAGGATTTGTTGAACCAGCCTTTCTACCCACTTAGCTCAATCCAGTCATGCTATCCTCATTCCCACTAACTGTTGAGAAAGTCCCAATCTGTTATTTGAGTAAATCCACCTCCACATACATCTGTGTGTGGTATGAGGTCTCCCGCTCCCATTACAAATACTCTTCATGCCAGTTTCTATCTTTTCTTTTAATTCCAGCATTCACCCCCTCTGGAAAAACATTCTTTAATTAACATTGTTTTGTAATCCCTGCATGCTTAAAACATTTTTTAAATTCCTTTCATTTTTACTCAGCAATTTACTTGAAAGATGCTTCTAACTGGCCCCAGTGTTTACATGTTGTGTTTCTTTAAAGGCGCCACTTTTGCATTTGCCTATACCTTTAGGGATGATGTTCAATCTGAAATTTTTCCAACTTCACATGACACCTGTTCTCAAAGAGCTAACCAGTTAATAGGGACAAATACTCAAGTACACACACACACACACACACACACACACACCCCTCACTGAAACACAAGAAAGACACTTGAACAAAATAATAAAATAACAAAGCTGTATTGATTGTTTGTTTATTCATAGATTTAGTTCATCACCAATGAACAGTCAAAGGTAGAGAATATTAGATTAAATTAGAGACTCTGGTTACTCTCCCAATACTTCATTATCTGAATCTTAATACTTAACCCATATTGGAATATTTCTACTATTCTTGAGCATGCTTTGTCACACATCTGTGGTTTTTATTTATTTTTTTCTTGCAAACCTCTTAATCTGGACCATCCTTAATCAGTCTCTACACCTCATCACATGCATTCCCTTTCTAAAATCTCTCAAGAGAACTTCTTCCTAACTGTCGTTCTATCCCTTCACCCTGCCTCCATGGGTCTTGGATTGGCTGGCTCCTACTGTATCATCATTATCTACTCTCTTGTTTCCATTCTCAACTAGCCTGAGTGTACCAGTGACAGGTGGCAGGGGCCAGGGGCAGGGGAGGGGGTCCCTCAAGGATTGTCCTTGAATCTGTAGTACCCATAATGGTGTTAACAGCTTTTTTTTTTTAGATTTATTTAATTATATTTGACATCATTTGTATTCCTCAGAGAGTTCCCACTACCATTTCACCTGTGCGCCATCACCACAGTCCCTTGTGCTCTTTCTGCCCTCATCCCAGTCGTCTTTGCCCTCCCCTCCCCCCACCCCCATGGTCCCTTTGATTTATCTTTGACCTTTTGGTCTTGAGTTTTTTCTTTCTTTCTTGTTTGTTTGTTTTTGGTTGTAATTGCCCATTTCCTTGAACTTTCTCTTCTTCTTATTATTATTTTTTTTTTTTGGTAGTTGTTGCTCTGTTGTTAACAGGTTTAATTTGTGGTCAATTCATATTGTCCAAGGAAAATAAGAAGAAAGTAAATTTGAGGTTAATATTTTATCTACCTTTGGAGGAAATGATATTTATAGGTTAGTAAGCAAAAAGAACCAGTTATTCCTCTTGGATTTAGAATTTTTCTTAGAATCTGGTTGCTCTAAATTAGAGAACATCTTTGGTTTGCTGTAAGCATGTAAGCTTCTTATCAATATTTTAGGAAAAATACTGTCTTTTAAAAATGAGAGCCAACTGCATTTCTTGTCAATGATTTAATTGAAGCTGATAAGCAACCTTAGAAATACTATTTCTCAGGCCTCCCTGGTGGCGTAGTGGGTTAAGCAACACACTATGAAGCAAACTGCAGCCACTGCAGCACGAGTTTGATCCCTGCTGCTGGCTGGCTAGGACCCACATGGCATAGCAAACCTCTCCTGCCTTGCCCGCTGCTGCCCTCAGCAGTGTTTTTTGGTCAGTCTACCTGTTCTGCTCCCCACTCTGTCTCTGGTGAATCCTCTCACCTCCGTGGACTCTGGCCTGTATCTCAGCTCTTGTGTGCATAAATAAATAAATCTTAAAAAAAAAAGAAATACTATTTCTCTCTTTAATATCACTGCTATAATATTGTCTAGGTTGGATAGCTCATATTATTGATTTGCTCATGTTCCCTTGAATTATGGTTTTCTTTACCCTGGTAAACACTAGTTGTGTATGCATTCACTTAAATAAAGTGTTATTAGTTCATTTCAGTTCAGTTTATTCTGTTCTAGAGTTACCACACTTCACAATGTTTTCAGACCCAGAGAAGTGATATTAAGGAAAGAAAAAGAAATTGAAATTTGTTTTCAAATACTCTGTGGAAAACCTGAGGATAAGCCAGTTTTTATTTTGGTATTCATAATCTGAGAGGTACTCCTATTACTTTGAATGTACAAGTAGGACTTCTTTAGACAGACTCTAGGTTGGAGTCATATGTAATTCACATTAGAGGTTCTCACTTTCCTGCCTTGCTACATGTCTGGAAGTTTAGTCTGGTAGAAATAGAAAAAGCGTGGTGGAAATTGGACTCTGGAGTCAGATAAACAGCAGTGGGGTGCCACGTGCATTGCAAGGTGCAATGCCCTTCAGGGCAAAGGGCATCTGAGTCACACAAAACTATTTCACTTCCTCTGCCACTTGCTATCAGTACTATGTTGGTCAGTTTACTATACATCTATGCCTCAGTTAAAGTGGGAATTAAAATACATGCTTCAGTGTTGTTATAAAACACACAAACATATATAGAAAGGTTCATACAATTTAGTGCTGGGCACATATTGAATCTTTTTTTTTTAAAGATTTATTTATTCATACAAGAGCTGGGGTACAGGCCAGAGGTGTGGGTGGTGAGAGGATCTAACAGACACAGAGTCGGGAGTAGAACAGGCAGATCGACTAAAATACACTGCTGAGGGGAGCAGCAGGCGAGGCAGGAGAGGTCTGCCACACCATTTGGGTCCCCTCCCTGGCTGGCAGCAGGGATCGAACTCATGCTGCAGTTGCTGCGTTTGCTTCATAGTGCATTGCTTAACCCACTGCGCCACCAGGGAGACCCCCATATTGAATCTTAAAAATTGTTAAATTACTAATTTTATCACTCCTAGGATAGTTAATAATATTGTGACAATTTAAAAAAAAATTTCATTTGGATCTCATGCAATTCAAAGATATAAATTTTAAAAAAAAAGAAAAAAAAGTTTATAGTCTATGAGGTTTGAATACCAGCCTTGACAGAGATTTAAGATTTATTTTTTAATCAAATTTTATTTGCTATTTGCTTGCATAAGTTTCAAGACTTCTTATGCAACTCGTCTATCATTCATGATTTAGTGCTGGCATGCCATGTACCAGACATAAGGATAATTATCAAGTTGAATCATACATGGACACAAAGCACTGTTAATTGATATGCAATAGAATTTCTAGTATGTGGAGTACTTGGTGAAGCTCTCTAGTTGTCTCTTTTGACTCAGTCAATTACTTTAGAAACTTTTATTGATCAGAAGAATGCTGAACTGGAGACACAGCATCATAAAATGACTCATTAATCCAAGGAGCAACTTCCAAATTATTTTGCCTATAATATGTAAGAACAAAGCTCTTCATGAATCAGCATAAAACAAAAGGGACTTATTTCAAAAGAGATACCCATGCCGACTTAGGCCCTGAGTGATTACCTTAGGTTCTGTTAATCGGTTAAGATTGTGGGAGACATCTGTACGCAGCAATTCTGCTTAAACAACAGCATTTGCAAAGTTCTCAATATATTTTTAACTGAAAAGATAAGTTGCAAAATACAGAAAATCTAGACATAAAAAAATTAAGGTGTGAAGAGAGAACGATGGAATTGCAAGTGGATTTACTTTTGTCTAAGTTTTAAATAGTAAGCATATACGTAGTAGGATCAAAGTCACATCAAAATGAAAGTGAATGCAATTCAAAATTATCTGAATGAAGTTCAACTACTTTCAAATAATTTCATGTCAACTTTAGTTTTTGATATAAAAGTGAAAGGACAGGTGAATTATATTTGAAGCATTCGACTGACATATCCCTAGAAACTGGTGTTTGCAGCAACACTCAACAATACACAGCAGTACAAAGCATATCCACATTTGCTTGAGCGTCTTCAAAATATTTTAAAGGGTACTCTTGCCAGGATCACTGAAACCAACATACATCCTCCAATATTTGAGTAAAAATAGTTGTTAGATACCATGCTACTTATTTGTTAAAATTATGATCTTGTCACACAAAACAAAGAGAAGTCTGCTTGCCATTGCAATAGAGTGACACAAAAGCCTCTGATATCCAATGCAAGCACTACGGTCCTATGATATACCAATCTCATTGACTATCTGATCATAGGGAGCTAAGTGAGTCTTGAAGGGAAAAAAATCAGGGTGGGTACTATTAGCTGGAGAGGCAAGAGATGGCCACCATAAATGATCATCAATTATATTAAATAGCATGAGTTCCTATAACCATTAGATTCAGTGACTCTCAATGCTATATCAAGTTTAACTTCATTTCTGTTCTTGAGTGTAGTCTGTAAGGAGAGGTCTATATAAGATTACTCAAGATGAATACAAAGAAAGAATCACCAACTGAAATAGGTGCATCAAAGAACTGAGCAACATATCAAATGTACCACTGAGAAGTCTGAGACATAAGCCTTCAAAGTAGAAAACCAGTGATTGAACTGAAAGCAATCTAGAAAGAGACGGAAAAAAAAGCAATGTGAAAATAAAATAAATATGGTGGAATTAGTAGATTCCCAAACCTTAAATCTTGATATTTGAGAGTTGCTTCTCGAATGGTTATAGAGATTTTCTCCATGAACCCAGAGAGGTATATAGGTCAAATGAACTACAATAACTTTCCAGTAATTTATAAATCCCAAAGTGGAAAAAAAAAAAGGTTTTTGACTCTTAAGTTTTATTTTTGATAACAAAAACAAGGAACAAATAACCATGAAATTAATCCTTTCTTTTCAGAGAAAGAGATTTGCTTGACTTTCTAAAATGTTGCTTGAATAATGCTTTAACATGGCCCATCAGTTTCATAAACAGGAAATGATTTATCAGTAAACACATAACTGTGTTTTTCCACTGAACTGAGATGTTCCAATGGTTTCCCAGTAAATGAGTTTACTTTTTAGAGATCTATTTTCATAAACCAAAGGTCATTACTGGCCATTGCTACCATAAATATGCTAAAAATAAACCAAAAAATTAAGTACATTAAACAAATAATTAGCAACTATTACAGTAGAAAACCTGGCCTGGAAATAGTCATGCATGAAAAAATTAAGCCTACGTATTTATTTATCATCCTTTATATGCTCATGAATTTGCCAGTTAGAGACTAATTTATTATATTAAAATCAGTTGTTTCCCGCTCTGCATAATAACACTTTGATTGTTATAGCATTTATCAAAGATTTTATAAAATTTGCTGTACTCATCTTTATGTGAAAAAGAAGTCGACAGGTGTGATGTGCCTCTTTACATGTCAACTTAGTACCTGGATGTTAGCTCTTTAAGAACAGACACTCAATATTTACTTATTTTTTTAATAAATGACACTGTTCGTTGTATACAAAAGTACCAAATAAATGCCTAGTTAAGGAAAAGTGGGCTAATGGACTCTTCCATTTAAATGAATTTCTGAGTTCCTATTTATTATCATTTTTTGAAAATGAGTTTTTATTGATGTGACATTGGTTTACACACTGTGTGTGATTTAGGGAAACAGGTTCATGCTGCCTCAGATGTATGTCACCACACTGCACACTTAGTATAATTGTCCTTTACCATACACCAATAGGCAGCTTCCCTCTTTGTTTCCACTTCAACCTCCCTCCCCCTCTAGTAGCCTTAGTTCTGCAATCATATTTCTAAGTTTAGCTCTGGGTTAGTTTTGTCAGTTCCTTTATTTTGTTTCTCTACATGCCACATATGAGTGGAATCTTCCAGTATTATCTTCTTTATCAGTTTCATGTTTTAAGTGCTTCAAAGCTCAATTTACATAAGTTAACCAATTCTCAAGCAGGTTACATGAAGTTAGATTCATATGTAGAGATTGGGGAGCAACAGCTTGGACTTGGACCAGCTTTTGGAGTAGAGGCATGGTTAGCAAGGTTTGTATTCTGTTCATGCAGGACCTCTGCCAGCCCATTACCTAGGCAAGGCAGAAGGGCCACAAACCAATGTTGGAAGAGCTAAGGACAAATCAGAAACACTTTGTGGGGAGGGGAGAGGGAATGGGTTGAGGGCAGAAAGAGCACAAGGGACTGAGGTGATGGTGCACTGGTGAAATGGTGGTGGGAAATCCACGGGGACCACAATTGATGTCAAACATAAATAAATAAAAAGGAAGAAAAAACTTACTCTCATTAAAAAAATAAATAAACTAACATTTGAGGGCACATTTATAGTATCTTGGGGATCCCTCAAATAGAGTATAACACAAAGTAGAGTCAGCTATACAGCCCCTCCTCATTAGCACTTTATCATGTCCTACTGCGTAGTCTGAAGGGAAGAAATTCAATCTTTCATCTTCATGTTTTCAAAGGAGAGAATTTTTGTTCTCCTTCCCAGAAAGCTTTGGTTTTGAAAGAAAGTTTCCGTCTTCCCCCCAACCTCATATGTTTCCCCACAAAGGAGGAAGGGACGCTCATTTGTCTGGTAAGAGCGTGGCTTCCATTAGGAAGAATGTCCCAGTTTTGAGATGATTGTGCCTGCATGAGTCCCTTGATCCCTAGGACCAAGGAACAGAGTCCACGCATGTTCTCTAGCTGTCTGTGCTTCTCTATGATAAACTGCAGGGGATAGAATTAACCTCTCATCCCACCCTTTATACCCTCTGGCCAGCCAGTAACAGGGTTGAGGAGTCCCATCCGTGATCTCTATATAGCTGGCTAGGTGATGCAATTGTTCTGAAGACTGATTTCTCCCTTATCCTCCTATCTCATTCCAGCCTCCAGTGGTCACAAGGGTCTGTATTTGTGTAGGGATGGGGTAAAACACTTTAGGTTTTGATCCAAACTGCATTCTCTAATCCAAAATTTACCAGAGTTTGTGGGGCCTCTTGGACACTTGTTCATTTCATTCATAACTCTCATTCACTAATAAGCCCACAAGTGATCATTAATTACTTGTCAGTTCCTAGAGTACTTTATCCATTGTGGGGAGTCAGGGTGGAATATGACCTCCTCCCCAGACACCTGAGATATCTGCTCTGACAGACACTGTCTAGGCCCAGGGAATCAGTGGGGTGTGCTAACAGGGTAGTGGCATGTGCCCTAATGAAGCCTGCCTATGGGCCTAGGAACAGCTGCGTCCAGTGGAGCAGCAGGATGAGGCTGAGCATTGATGGAGCAGCTGCAGTACCCAGTAGGAGTCTAGTTATGATTACCTATGAGAAAACCAGATACCAGAAATGCCTATGGTTCAGAAGTTTTATGCACCTACTGAGAACCCACATCAAGTAGGTGAAGCCAGGGAAAACTAAGTTATTTTAGTCTCATTTATATTCACAAATTCATGGCTACTGGAAAGATAATGGTTATCATTATTTTATTCTCAATCTGAACACTCTTTCATCAGAGCAACTAGCCCCAAATGGGTGAGTCTATGGATAGGAACAGATTAATTTACTTGAAATGCCAATGATTTTGCATGTTGCTGATTAAAGATTAGCAGTTGGAATAAGAAAGCGTCTAGTGTTTTTAAGATGTTAATTTTCTAATTAAAAATTTTTAAGTTATTTTTTGTTCATTTCTATGTGCTTTGAATTTTGAATTTACTGAAAATGAACCTACAAGCTGGAAATGAAGGTTTCCACCTTAAAAATATATTTAAAGCCATTTTCTGTCACTTCAAAACCAACTTGCAGATCAAAACTATTAGTGTCAAAGTGAATTTCTTTCAGCTGTTACTATTTCAAAAGAATGCCAAATCTGCAAACAGCTTACATATCAAAGTTGTTCCAACAAGATTCTCCTTTAATGCATTTTTCAAATTTGATTTTTGACTCTGCACCTAAATATACACAAAATTTTATTTTGCTATAAAATTCATCTTTCCATATATAAATATTGTGACTACAATGTTAGGTATTTCCCAGATTTTATTTCCTTTTTATTATAATTTTTTTATTGTAGATAGCAGCAATATTTGTTTCCTATTATCATTGAAATGAAAGCTAAAATAATCCTAAAACCATGAAAATACTCTTATTTGTATTATGATATTCATATGGTTTCTGTTCTTTTCCTCTCAAAAAAAAATTTATATAAGTTATTTTTTGTAGCCTGGATCAATTTTAGAGTTTGTGGATTTTCAAATGGCAAATTCACATAGAATTAAGTTTGATAAACTTTCACATCATTAATCTAGGCCATATATTTAAGGGATTTGTTACAAAAAGACATGTGTTCTCAATATCCTTACTGATTAAGCAATCATTGGGATGTTTTTCCAGCTGTGTTGACAAATTGACAAGTAGATTTTTTTTCCCTGTAATCCTGCCCCCGTGCTTTAATCTCAAAGGCAACAATAATAATGTGCTGATCATGGAAGTGTAGTTTAGATGCTGGAAGAAAGGAGTCTTGAGAAAAGAAGGCCCGGCTCAAATGTGAACTCTACTACTTACTGACTGTGTGATCTTGAGTAAGTGACTGCACCCCTCTGAACCTCAGTTTCTGATATGCGAAGTAGGAGTCATTCCCTTGTGCTGGGCAGATTAAGCGAGACAGTGCTTGTGAGTATATGTAACATAGTAAGAACTGAAAAATGCCAGTTTTAGTGTCTAACAATATATGTCTCTTTGGAAGTTTAGCTGTGTCTCTGTGCTTAATACAGCATTCCCTTTTTTTTTTTTTTTAATAGTTGTAAAATCATAGGACATTGGATCTGGAAGTTACCATAGGATTTAATTAATTAGTGGTATTTCACAGATGAAGAAAATATGTTACTAGAAAGTTATTTTCAATATGTTTCATATAATAAAGAAATTGGATGCAGAATCATGACTCCCTCAAGTTTCTGTCTGAAAATAGTAGGAACGCCAAGCTTTAGAAAAGTGGTAACAGATGTGAAGCACACCTTTTTGCCAATTTGTAATTTACACCAATAGTGAGGTAAACCCAACCTATTTTGAGAGAGCGATTCCTTCACTTTACTATTATAATACTGCTGCATGCTTAGGAAATCCTGAAAATAATGAGCTGAATGCATATAATAATCTGTTTCACATAGCTGAGGAAGCAGACATTCTCTGTGATTGATAACTTACCTCAAAAGATATTTCAGATATACTTAAAATATAGTTTATCTGTAACTATTGTCATCAATTTGATTCTGGAGTTAAGAAATCCTAGAAACTTAATTGCCATGAACTGACTTCTTGTAGAAGGACTTATATTCATCATCAGGAAGAAAAATTTGAAGATTTGAATGGGGGGGGAGGTAATTTCTACAGAACAATTATCACGTCTGTTACCACATTCACAATTTTTTGTATATACACACTTGTTAGTGTTACTTGCTTTTTAAAAATGACTTTACTTTTAAACTTAAGGTCATCCTAAATAATCATATCTGAAAAGTAGCATATTTGCTAGACCAATTCTATTTTCCTAATATAGTTTCATGACTTGAAATAAAAGATGTCTGGATACATCAACTTAAAATGTCTCATGTATACTCTGGCTTCTGTACAGTTGTGACAGGGTTTCTCACTGACTCCTGCTTATATGCAGAGTTGGTCAGATAAAGTCTGATTTGTGAAGACAAAGTGTTTTCTATTCTCAAGCATCTGATTTCTGGGATATCAAAAAGAGCTGCCAGCCTGATCCACATGCTTGACTCAGGGAGGGCCCTGGGGCAGGATCCTTGTGACGCTGGACATTCACCGAGACATGAGGCCAAATCTAGGGTTAAAAATATTGTTTAAAGGATTGAACCACCACAATTAGGATTCTTTATTTTCAGGTTATTTGCAGTAATATTAAATGAAGCCAAATTCGCAATCTGTACTAACTCAAGGAAACTTCATCTAAAAAGTAACATTCTTTAATAACATTCCTAAAGTCTCTGAAAGTAAAAACAGTACTTACTCCCTCCCCACCCCAAACCAAAAGTCCTTCGAAAAACAAAATATTTGAGTAGAAAGAGTGGGGGAAGTACATTTAAAATATTAGTTCTCGTTAGTGAAGAAGGTATATTTTGGAAGAGTTCTTGGAGCATAAAAGGAAACCCAGCCCTCCATGAACCTCCAGAGTAGTAACTGACGTGTTGACTAAAGTGGTTTATCTGTACAAAATTCCTTCTCTTCCCCAAGAACTGAAAATTGCATTAATCATTTCTTGCAAATTTAGTAAGTCCGTTTTCCTTTTTGTTCTCATTACATGTATAGTCATAGCTGTTTTCTATTAGATGATATAGGTATGAAATTAGCACCGTCACATAATGCTTTACTTGGGAAGGATTAATGTTCTTAGAGATCAGCATTATGCAAACTGTGTTCCACAATTTCCATGTTATGTTAGTAGGTGTTCCATTAAAAAACATCCCATGCTCAAAATATTCTGTAAATATTTAAGTTCACAAAATCTAACTTATAATATTATATACAGTTGAATTATAAAAGAGTATAGAGCAGTGCTTCTCAATATTCTCTTTAATATGCATATGAAAGTGCTTTTTCAGTGGATCTGGGCTGGGGTTTAAATTCTGCATTTCTACAAGCTCCTGGGTGGTGCTGGTGCTTCCGGTCCAAGGACCACACTTGAGACAGCTTTCTTAAATGCTTGTTTTATCCAGAGCTGTACCCTCCTTATAATTTTTGAAAGTTTTTTGTCTATTGACTGACTGTATTATTGGTTGTGTTGTTTTTTTTTTAAAGATTTATTTATTTATGCATACAAGCACTGGGGTACAGGCCAGAGGTGCGTGGGTGTTGAGAGAATCCACCAGACAGAGCAGGATGCAGAACAGGCAGATTGACAGAAACACACTGCTGAGGGGAGCAGCGGGTGAGGCAGGAGAGGTCTGCTGCACCATGTGGGTCCCTTCCCTGGCCTGCGGCAGGGATTGAACTCGTGCTGCAGTGGCTGCGGTTTGCTTCATAGTGTGTTGCTTAACCCACTGTGCCACCAGGGTGGGCCCGGTTGTGTTGGTTTTGAAAATAACTATCAGTGTTCTAACTATCAGTGTTCTATAGTTTTGAAACTATTAACATAGCATAATCCTGTTATTTTATAGGCATCACTTTTTTTAAATCACCCTAAATTTACCTAATCACTTTTGTATTTTTGGTGGCTTTGGCTTGTTTCACTCAGATTGTGCTTGAGAAAACGCAAAATCCTGTGTACTTACAGGAAAGGGTGAGAATATAAAAGGATGGCTGTCTCTTGAGTTCTATTCTAATATGCAATGAAGGATGCACTCACTTTATGAGAGCATTGAGAAGTATGACTCCTGTAACTAGGCTAAAATTTTGCTAGCAAACAATTGTTTGGATTACTGAGTTTTTTTTGGTGTTGACTGTGAATGCTTAATGATAGGGTGATACCATTTGGTGGCTTCTAATGCCTTTAGGTAGCCAGAAACCCAACTCTGTTCTACCTTTTCATCTACCCACCAGTATTCACCTGTATATTCATCTTACTATGCACTCATCCACTCATTCATTCAGTCTCCATCCATCCAATCACACATCCTCCATGTGTCCACCCAGTTACACAAGCACTTCTATATTACACCTGCTCTTCTATATTAATTTAACAATATTTTTGTAATATTATTTCTTTGCAAATATAGGGTGAAACCATAATTAATCTGTGCATGTAGGTAATGTAGGTAAGAGAGTAATTATGCATTATTTAATGATCTCTTAATATACATCCTTATGTACTAAACTCTTACTCTATAAATACATTATTTCAGTGGTAAATTTTATTATTAAAGATTTATTTATTTATTCATACAAGAACTGAGATGCTGGGTGGTAAGAGGATTCACCAGAGACAGAGTGGGGAGCAGAACAGGCAGATCAACTGACATATACTTGCTGAGGGGAGCAGGAGGCGAGACAGGAGATGTCTACTGCACCATGTGGGAGCTCTCCCTGGCCAGGGACCGAACTCTCACCTCAGTGGCCATTCCATAGTGCTGCTACTCAACCCCCTGCACCTCCAGGAAGGCCTCATTCATGCTACTTTTGAGCTAGCTAAACATCTTATTTGAATTTACTCAAACCATTAAAAATAATAAAAACTTTTAAAAATTTAATTGTAAATTGTAATTGTAAATAGTACTACAATAAACAATATTACTTTAATTATATTTCTCCTTCCCATCTGGGTTGCATTTCCTGTCCATCCTAGATGTGTGGTTCAAAACTCACTATATCTCTTTTCATTTCTACTAAAGTTTTCCCAGATCATCTCTTTTTGTCATCCACATCTCTCCTGTCACACTCACTACTTTTGACCTTCTTCTTGAGTTATTTATGAATAGATCTGATTTTACCTATTATAAATCTCCCTAGAGAAATGAGATCTGTACCTGACTTGTTTTAGCATCCTTCACAGAACTTCAAAAAGGGTCACTTAATGAATATTTCTGTAATGAATGACTCAATCGATCTACACTTCTGGTTGAATTAAGCCATTGAATGTGATTTCATGAATAAATAAATATCTTGAGGCTAAGCAATATTCTGGTTTTGATAAAATTATTAGTTAACTATACTAGTGGATTATTATTGCTGTGTGTTTTATAAAGTACTTTCAAAGGCCTTCATCTGAGGATTTCAGTATGTTTTAAAGTGAGGTTACAGTCTTGATTTAATTCTGGACCATAGCTATCAAAATAATATACCTAAGTATATTGATTCTTGCAATATTTTTTTTCTTCTTTCAATAGTCAATGGAAGGTCAAACTTGCAGAGAATCATATGGTGTTGTAGTTTGGAAATTATTATTCAGTGACAATTTCTGCTCTTACATTTAGGTTTCAGATCATACTGGAGATTTAAAATCTCTTTACCATGAGCAAACTTTTTACCTACTTTTTTCTATCTAAGAAAATTATTATAACTTTTCTTGCTGCTTATTCATTCCTTTACATTATCTCAAACACTATGATTTCTCCATGATTAGTCTATGAGAGAGAAGAAAAGTTATCCCAAGACTGAAGGCAAAAGTGAATTTTTGTTAAAATGCTTGTTTTCTTATAAATGGGTTTCTTTGAAATATGGTCAACACTTTAAGTATTAGTCTTAGTGTCTTTGCTAATTTGTATGATTTTGTTAAGACCTGTATTGTCTCTTGAAGTTTTCCCCTTTAGCCTTAAAATCTTTGAACTTTAAAATGCCAACATTGAAAATTCTCTAACAAACATGTTTTTAAATTGAATGGTGGCAAGAAAATATAAAATTGTTGCATGAACATTGATTTGATTGTCAGTGTAACGTTACCTGACCTTTTCAGGTTGGCAGTAAACCTGGCAGTCTGGGAGGGCTAGTGCTGCTTCATAAATGACTAGGATCCTCCGACTTCCATACTCAGTGACTGTACTTGTGAGCCCTCCCAGCTGAATGGACCCTTTAATTCAAAAGAAATCAGGACCCTTTAACTCAAAAGAAATCATTCCATTTTTGTGATAATGAATGATAGCTTTTACCATTTATATAACATTTTCCACCAATAGTCCACAGGTCTTCTACATGCTGAAGGAAGCCAGATCACAGGATCACGCTTGTTTTTCTACTCCTGCAGTGTGTCCATATGCCTGTAGGTTGAGGCTGTGACCTTGGGCTGTTTTGCTACCACAAATGGAATTACAGTTTAATGTACCTATTAAATAGGAGCAAAAGAAAAACAAAAAGACCCATGTCAGTCAAACATTGTAGTATGCAGTTCTCTGAGCCTTGAACAGTTGAGCAGACAGACATTAGAAAGGCTTTTTAAATTTGTGACACCCTAGAAAAGTAGTTTTTCTTCACCATTTTGCAAATGGGCCCTCTAGAAATTTGCTGGAAGCCCCAACTAGTCTCCCTCTGAAAGCCTCTGTCGGGGAAAACCAGGCTCAGGATGTACAGGTTCATGGTGGATTCAGGCAAATGGATAAAGGAATCTTGGAACTCTCAATAGGTTTGGCATACCTTTATGCTGAAGCAGGGAACCAGGTACACAGACAGACAGTGGGCAAAGGCATGTGGGCAGGGAGACAGGGAGGCTGGCAGCAACCAAGACCCCCAGCACCTTCAGTCTCTACACACTCTCTCTCTCACCTCTCTCTGGCATTCTCTCTTTCGGTCTACCATATTGAGCTCCACCTGGGCATGTACTTACAGGTATATACACTTTGTGCTCCCTGGCCTCTTGTCCAACATGTCCATAATCATGGCGTGCTCCGCTGCAGTTGATGGCTGTATAGGCTGGTGGAAGGAGGTGGGAAAAAAGCCTGAGTAACTCCATTTTCCCTACAGCCTCCCTTGACATTGGTATCGTCCACTGAAGGGTTGTATTCCACACATTCAGCCCTCCCACTGCTAGCTGCTCAGTCTAGAGTGCCAACTGAGAAATGGACCCCCCCCCCAACCAAAGCTACTCCCCAACATGGTGTCTACCATTTTCCCTTCATCAGGTATTTGTGCTGTCTCTATGAACCTACCCCCGGGCTTCTCCTCCAAACCCTTCACTCTGTGAAGCTTTGGAGGTGAAAGCATTCAGGGGAACTTTCTCTTTTAGGAACCTGGAGAGACACCCATCCTATCATTTCTAACATGGTCTCCACTGTTAGAGAAAGATGTTTTAAATTCCAAACAGTCAACTCTCTGATACATGTGGAACACAGACTTTGATTTGGGGGACTGTATATATTTACAGTGAGGAAGCGAGATTGCATTTAAAAACTTAACTGCTGAGTGAGCACTTTATTTTATTTTATAATTCAGTTCTCTGAAGACAGGCAACTACAGCCAGCTGCTTTTCCATACATTTGAGAATCAGTTTGCTCCTTTTCAGCATAGGAGCTCAACTATGAAATGAACTCTGCTGTCTGAATGGGGCTAGGTATTTTGGCAGCCATTCAAAGTCTTTTTGATGGCATGTCCATCAAATAGCAAGTTTGTGAAGTGCTGCTGTAGAAATGCTTGGTCTTATTCTTTGAAGATTAGAGCAGAATAGGAAGGGAGTGGGAAATCCAGAGATACACATAATATTTTCTTTCCAGCTGGAGAAACTGAGGCAATAAAAAGGAGAGCATTATTCAGGGTCACAGAGGGGAGCCTGCAATTTTGAGAAAATGATCTTCATTTACTCTGTCATTTCCAAGCAGCTGGTGAAAGCTAATCTTATTTTTAGATAAGCTTAGTTGTCTAGGATATCATTGGCCACTCCATGATTGGAAAGGTAGTGTGTTTTAGAAATGAGGTTAGCTATCAGATTTCTATCAAAGACAAAATTTACAAAAAAGTAGATTTTTATGAACTATTTAAACTTTCCTTTTTATTGTTAGATGCAATGTAGAAATATTACACAAATTTAGGAATAAATTTACCTTCTGAAATATAATCACATCCAAAATATGTTTTCCTAGTCTTTGTTATAGAAGATGACTGGTGACTTTCCGGTTTAGGAGTGATAAAGGTAAGCACCCACAGAATTTAGATCTGGGTCTCTGTGAGTTTCTAACTCTAAGCAGTAGACAAGAGATAACAATTGCATGAGCTATATACCTATCTCTTTGTGACTGCATCATACAATGGGAAACATTATTTATTTTAGCCTCCTGAGGAGAACATTGGAGAAAAGTCTCTTCCTTCTAGCCCCCCTTTTATCAGAGCTGATGGGAATTTACCATTTTCCATCCAGAAATAGAGGCATCTTCAAACCTAGAGGGACAACGCTTCCATCTTGTCACAAGAGAATTTTTGAAAACGGGGTAGATTATGTGCTGGGTATCTTCACCCCAAAAATGACAGAATTAATAAAATGGAGACTTTCTCCTTCCACATCTTGCACTCAATGTAAGCAATAGGTTAAAGAATTTACAATACCTACCATTTTATAATATCCTTTTTTTTCCTCCAGACCCTCTCTCTTCCTTTGGAATAGAATTACTTTAGATTAGAAGAACTACTAGTTTCCTCTCCAACTAAAGCAGGAAATATTTTTAGGAAGAACTAAAAGCATATTTTTGTAATTTTGATAACACGGGGTTATTCTTGGATCATAAATTAGTCTTTGTTAACCTTTTTCTTCAGGACATAGTCAAGTAGTTAGAAATATTTACATTTCTAATCTTAAGCAGATTTTTATTTTTGATGATATTTCTTCCTTTCTATATAATTTTAAGAAGTTTTGATTAGATAAGAGCACAAGGGACTGAGGCAATGGTGCACTGGTGAAATGGGAATACATGGGGATTACAATTGATCTCAAATATATATAAATAAAGGGAAAAAAGAAGTTTTGATTAATGTTCTCAGTAACACCCATTCCTTTCCTCTCTTTACTTGTGTTTATAAACCATTGATAGTTTTATAAATTTTATTTAAGACAATATTTTTATGTGAGAGAATTTACATTTTGGAAAGATTCTTTAGTGATTAAGAGTAAGAGCTCTAGAGCCAGATTTTTGGAGTTCAAAGTGCAGACCTTATACTTGGTAGCAGTATGGCCTTGGTAACTTACTTAAAAACTGTGCCTCAGTTTCCTCATCTGTAACATGTGAAAGCCATGATAATTTTTCATGAAGGTCTGTGGGATGTGTGTAGGTAGGAGCAATACACCAAAGTACATAGACCAATGCCAATATATAGCAAAGGCTTAATCCTTGTTGGTTATTTTTATAACTGTCACTGTTACTATATTACTATACAGTTATGTTGTTATTTTAGGTATAATATAGTGACTTACCTCTTCCTAAGTAGCTAAGACATTTTGTTTCTTAATTTGTTAAGCCAATACATTTTTTCCTCATATAGGTCTGATAAAACTTTATGGTAAAAGTTTAGCTTCACTTAGTTATCAAATGAGATAAAGCATATAAAACACTTTGCAAACCATAATGTCCTATACAAATGTCAGTTATTAAAATACCTACTACTAAGAAAATTTCCATTTCCAGACACATTATTTAAGAGAAGTCTTATCTTTACTTTTGAAAATAAAATCAAGGTGATTTTCCCATAAGAAATAATCTTTATTGAGCCTCAAAGATCTTAAACTAAGATTTGTTGATGGCTTATTTCATTATTGGGATAAGGATTTAGATTGTATCAGATATAAAGACATTTGCAATTTCAACTTTTCCATCAAAAAAATATAAGAAGATTGTTGTCCCTTGTCTATGAAAACAAGAAAAGAAAGGCACTCTTGGTTGCAGAATTAAAAAATAAATGTTAAATAAAATAAGTATCTAGAAAATTCAACTATATACCATTGATTCATACTTCACTTAATTAATGGAATATCTTATGAAATTTCATGGAAAGAGACATTCACTCTCAAATTCTCAATTGCTGAAATTTCTTAGACCATCAATGTCTATTCTTCTCTGCTTAATTTTTTTTTTTTTTTTTTTTTGGTATATGCCCCATAGGTCTTCACTAAATAAGACCTTATCATGTCATATATTATCCTTTTCTCAAACTGTTGGCTCTACACAACCTAGCATTTTTTGTTGTTGTTTTTTAAAGATTTATTTATTTATGCATACAAGAGCTGGGGTACAGGCCAGAGTCCAGGGAGGTGAGAGCATTCACCAGAGACAGAGTGGGGAGAACAGGCACACTGACTGAAACACACTGCTGAGGGGAGCAGCGGGCAAGGCAGGAGAGGTCTGCTGTGCCGTGTGGGTCCCCTCCCTGGCCAGCAGCAGGGATCGAACTCATGCTGCAGTGGCTGCAGTTTGCTTCATAGTGCCTTGCTCAACCCACTGCGCCACCAGGGAGGCCCACAACCTAGCATTTTGTTACCACTCTATAAGATGTTATCATATATAAAGTGCTTCCTCTGTGCATTTGCTTCTTCAATTAAATTTTAAGTCTTGAAATCAAAGTATTTATAATCTGTTTTATTGTATCCAGAAAAGTCCTACGCAAAATGAACATTGTTCAAGGAGTGCTGATTAATTGAAGCTCACATGATCCCACTCTAGAATTCAATGAGACAAAGCCCATATTTTCTCCAAATGAAAAAAGACCTTACATTAGACTTTTTTGTTTTTAACTTTTCTTCAACCTATACCTATGCTTCTATGATTTGTAGCTATAGCAGTGCAAAGGAAAAAGAGCTCCAGCTGGAATTCAAAATGTCTGGTTTCTTAAGTACTGAATTTCAGCATTACTGTATGTCAGTTTTCCTCTCAGTAAAATGGGAAAAATAATGTCTGCCTCAGTATGTTGAACAGGACAAACTATTTTACATAAGAAATGCCTGGCAAAGGGTTTTGTTGAGTGCAACAAAAGTCAGGCTGTTAAACACTTACTTAAGTAGCAGTGCTGATTTGACATTTACAGCAGTTACTAGTTTAAAAATTCTCCCTTGACACTTCCTCTACCTAGATGAAACTTTGTCATATAAAAATTTTAAATGAAGTTGTGATTTAAAGGAAAATGTACATACTTCTCAGTTAAGCAATGCGAATAAAAGAATCGAGATTTTTTAGATTACATGTCCTGTACTTAGTAAAGATTTTGTTATGAAGCAATGCAAATGAAATCAAGTGTTAATGAGAGTTTGTAAACTTGCCAATGAATTGTTTAATCTCTATTTGCCAACCAACTGATTTCTAGCTCTATTTCATCTGCAAGTTGCTTCAGAGAGATTATATAAAGAAGAAAATTTGTCATAGAACCTAACAAATAATCTTAGGAACGTGTACTTTTGCCATTCTGTGTTTAAATCATGACTGGTGCTGAAAACTAGACAGGGTTTTGCAGGCTCCTCAGGCACCGTCAGAATTATTCAGCATAACATTTTCAGTAGTGTCCCACCTTTTTAACTGAACATTGACTAGCCATACCTTTGTACCTGATTACCCTCTTGAAACCAGAATATTTGACAGGAAGTGCTAGCATTGTTTTATGAACCATAAAACTGTGCCTCTGTGGTTGCTACATACTAAGGATTTACTGAATTGGTATCAACTAGAAAATATCTGTTAATCTGAAATTGCCATCACCCAAATGCTGCCAAATGACTGAAGAAAAAGACAAGGGTCAACATTCAAGTGAGTTCTCACCCCTTCACCACACCACCTCTTCTCTGGAGTGTACCTCTTTACTCTTCATGATGAATCATGTTGAAACTCTTGTTTTTACCTCTCATAAAGGAAAACATGGTAGAGAATTTGATCTGAAATCTTGTGTCTTTATTTTGCCTCTTCTTTTTACATTTCATGCTAACAGAAGACCAAGAATGTATACACAAAGGCGTGGGACAATGAATTCCCATTTCTCCCACATTATTTTATCACTAAAGGGAAACCACTTTAATTTGAGGATATATGTTTTTTCATGGCTTTTACACACACGCAAACACACAGAGTAGCGATCTGAATCATGGCAATAGTAATAGTGGTGAGTTTGAGAAAGAACAGCCCAGCCTTATAAAAGTGACATCTATAAAAAACATAGCTACAAGAAAAAGAAAGAAAGAAAATATGGCCTCTGGGGTAAAGGTTAACAACTGAGCTGTCATTTAGAGTTGATGATTTGCTTTACCCTAAGCTTAGAACTTTCAGAGAATTAGTTTATGATCCCAGGCAGCCTTCTCAGCAGGCGAAGAGGGTGCCCAGTTAGTGGCAATTATTACATTTTGTTTCACATTCCCACTTAAACAGCTAACCTTTTTTCCCCCCCCTAATGGGTCTGGACTCTGGCAGCCAAGCTTGAACTGACTGAGCTGTTCTTTCTCTAAATGGCCTTTTGTGTGTGGATAATGACCCCACTCACTTGAATAGGGTTTTTCTCTACATGCTGTGGCTAAATGCATCATTGGAAAAAACAAAACAAAGAGAAATTACAGTAAAATGGTACATAATGGCCCCCTGGGGTTGGGGCAGGCTTGGCTTTCAGACTTTCACACTTTCCTTCATTTAAAGTTTCTAACAGAACAAGGGCAGTGGACCCTGTTGGACTTGAGGTGTGCTCTGGTTGGTGGTTTAACAACTCTCTGAGGTAAGGTAAGGGGTGCCTGGGTCTTCTGAAATCAGATTATTGAGTTAGAGCCTGTCTCAGAATAAGTGCTCCAAAATATGAATTCCTGCTGTAGGCTTGCCAGGGACTGTGGCCATTCTTGCCTGTGCTACAACTCTGTTTGATGCTTGAATTTCCCATGTCCATGGTAAAAGAAGGGTGTGTGTTGGAGACAAACAGAAGAGGTTTATGAAACAGAAGAATGAAAGCTCTTGAAAACCCCCTCTATATATGAAGATTTAGAATGATTAAAAATACATTTCCATATCATAAAAGGGCTAATGGTATCAAAGTTTACAAAATTTTAAGGCAGATTTTGATACACCTATTTAACATTTATAATTAATGAATTTAGGATTTCTCTGTAGTTCTAATATTTTTCATTACTGCAATGTAACAAAATCCCAAAAAGGCAAATTGAAAATCCAAAGACCATATATTAGTGGAGCCTCTCCACCTCGTCTAATCTGTTATTCTTTTCTCCATTCCTTCTGTTTATTCTTCTCCTGTATGTAAAAAGCACTTTATAAATTATTAGACATTGTATAAGTACTAGTCAGTGTGACTTAATCATACCCTTCTCTCCCATTTTGAGTTCCCTCCATTGTACTTTATTTATTTGCACTTATTAATTCCAACCAACCAATTTCTCCCACCTCATCTCTTGGGAATTTTAATGGCTTCATTTAATAAAGTAATAACCCATAATGGGTTAATAAAGGGCAGTTAGGGATTCTAGAGGACAGCCCTTTGAAGATCTGTGAGGTAGTTTTCTAGGATGATTCATTCACTCCTTAGGTATTTCAGAGCGATGATATAAATTTTATTTGCTCAGACAGGTGAAGATATAGGTGGTGTATTTGTGTGTTTACTATTTTTTAAATTTTCACCTACATAAGCAAAAGGGTAAGCAATAGGATTGTTACCAGTAACTAACTCTCTGAGGAAAAGCAAATATTAACAGTTACAATATAAACTGAACATGAATCAAACCTGGAAGTGATCATGAACAGAAATTCTGAATATGTTTTAAGCACATCACACTCTGTCAAGTGTTAATAGCTTTGAAAATCAAATGAGGTTTGGAGAAAATTCAGATCCAACTCGTACTCTATGAAGAGATAGTCCAGCCATTTATGTATATTCTTACTCTGCCCAGAAAATGTTTGGGCAAGCTTTGTCCTGTAGATTTGGACTGCACCTGGACACCAGGAGAGTAGCACTAGAGACCTACTGATTGGTTTGTAAATCTTGACTTTACACACGGACTAAGCCTTTGTCTCTATCAGACTTAAACTTAATGTGACCTAGTCTTTATAACCCATTGGAGAATCTGAAAGGTGACCGAAGTCTCTAACATTAGAAATGCTGAGATGTTTTAGAGCCACCTCCACTTAAGCACTCTTTGTTGATCTTTACATGTGTCACGATGAGTCAAACCATTTGCTAGTGACCTGGATAGTGCAGACAGATTTGGAACACTTTTAGAGCAGATGCTAAACCGTGAAGGCTAAAGACAAACAAAATAAGTGTCACAGGTTAGGCACAGAGCCCTGGTAGTGAGATAATTACTGTTGAAGCATTCCATATCACTTTACACTGCATGTGGAGTTAATCCATTCACTTATTCATATCTCTTCACTGTCTTACTTTGTAAACATGATATTTTCTAGGGTCTAGGGATATACAAGATAAATAAAACATTATTATCACTGCCCTCAAGAGGTCACATTCTATTGGAAGTGATTGAACATAAATTGCAAAATAATAGCTGTCATTTATTTGTGCCAAGCAAGCTCTAAGGGACTTACAACAACTATATGGGATAAGTGTTGTTATTATTATTATCTCCTTTCTACATCTACTGAACTAAGGCACAGAGATTTTCATACTTGTACAAGGTCAAGTAATGGAGTCAGGATTCAAACTCAGACCCTCACCACAACTTCTGACACCATATTCTGTAAGGAAGGTACATAAAGGGGATCAGGAATCCCTGGGAAAAAATTAGTACTATTTTTGAACTTTGTTTTATTCCTATCTACCATATATAATTACTGTTGGGAATTTGGTGGATTTCCTTTTTGCCTTTTATGCAACTGGTTTTGCTACAGTTTTTCTTTACATAGTTATAATTATGATATATAGATGCAACTTTTAACATGTAATTCTGAAATCTGTGTGTAGGCCTTTAATGTGATTAAACAACGACAGAGGAAGTACTTAAAAATCATTTAAAGAATTCCATAGCCCAAGAAATATAATCTTTAAATACATTTCAAAGACTTACTGGGAAAGTAGTCATTTACTTATATAACTTGTACGTTATAATAATAAGCAGTTTATCTTTAAGAATCATTATAAATTATCACCTAGTATTGAAATAACTAAATCTTAGGTGGAAAAATTATGTTTCGATACTTTTAATTTTCTTGTTATTTAACCTATGTAAATAAAATAATGATGCAAGCTTATTAGTGTGCTTATTTTAGAAATTTCTACAAATATTCATCAAGAATTCAGTAAGAATAATGTGTCTTTTAGAGCAGTACTAAAACTTAGAAATGAGGGAAGAGATTCAATATCATGATTATAACCTTTCCACAGAGTCTGTCAGTTTCAATTTTAATGGCATAAACAGGAGTACATTGTTTGCCATAGGTTACACATTTCACCTATTAAGAAGGCAAATGCAATTTTTGTTTAAAAATAAGGAAGTGGCAGAAAGTGGAAGAAAATGTGCTTCAGACTTTTGAGCTGTAGCTACTGACTTTCATATCACAAGCCAGTTCTTACATTTGACACCGTAACTGATCTAAGCAAATTTTTTGGCTTGCCAACTAATGAGTTTAAAAATGAAACCCTCCTGTTGTTGCTTGATTTTGTTTCTGCTTCAATTGTTCTTTCAAATAAAATGCTGAAATGCCAAGGAAGCAATTTTCAGAAATGCATTGGTAGCTAAATCACAGCTGTATGTTGAGAATGCATATAGATGGACTTCATTGGCATTACCTAAAAAAACCTGTGTAACATTCTAATATTATTTAAAGGAGGAAAAATCAATACCTAAGGGAGGTAACTTCTTGGTCTGGATACATAAAAGTAGAAAAAAATTGCATGCTCGTGAAGTCATCAAAGGACTTCTCTTTATGATTGCCAGATTCACTAAAACCTTGCTCGGAATTGATATGATAGTAAATTATTCAATATAAGACAACTTTACTTAAATCTGATCTAAGATAGGCCTTTAAAAAGCAATAATGTTAGACCCAAGCTCTTTATGTAGATTATCTGATTTGATCCTCATAACAGTCTTATGATATAGCTACTATAATTTCCTTCCTTTTGCAGATAAGGGAATTGAGGTACAGAGATTTAAAGAAGAAAAAAAAAAAAAACAAAACTAGTTCATATTTAAGTTAAGGAGTGCCAGAACTAGAATGTGAATGTAGATAATGCTTCCCAAAGTCTCACTTTTTTTTTAAAGATTTATGTATTTATGCATACAAGCACTGGGGTACAGGCCAGAGGTGTGGGGGTGTTGAGAGAATCCACCAGACAGAGCAGGACGCAGAACAGGCAGATTGACAGAAACACACTGCTGAGGGGAGCAGCGGGCGAGGCAGGATAGGTCTGCCACGCCATGTGGTCCCCTCCCTGGCCAGCGGCAGGGATTGAACTGGTGCTGCAGTGGCTGTGGTTTTTTTTGCTTCATAGTGCGTTGCTCAACCTACTGTGCCACCAGAGCGGGCCCCAAAGTCTCACTTTTGGGTCACTTTTTCACCCCGAATCTCCAATGGCAGGACATAAATGGGCCCAGGATATGTCTTTGGAGAGCAGAGAGTGAATAAAAGCATAGGAAATAGAGGCACAACATTGATTAAAACCAGTTTTTATGAAAGTTGCTGAAGCAGTAAGTTTAAAACTTCACATCACAAGGAAAAATAACTGTATAATTACATGTGGTAATAGGTGTTAATTAGACTTACTCTGGGGATCCTTTCACCACATGTACATTATTGAATCATGTACACATCTGAAACTATATTATCAGTTATATATATCAGCTAAAAAAGTTATATATCAGTTAAAAAAAAGGCCACCTTTCAGATTCAGTTCACCCAATGGGTTGGTGATTCTGTTTGTTCCATTCCCAGCTCCATTCTCCAGCATTGTCTGTCCTGTTTTCCTGTCCTCTGGTGCTGAGGTAGTTTCAGCCAATGGAAGGCTATAGAAGGACACAA
The DNA here is from genome assembly GCA_019455555.1 of Galemys pyrenaicus. Classification (NCBI taxonomy): domain Eukaryota; kingdom Metazoa; phylum Chordata; class Mammalia; order Eulipotyphla; family Talpidae; genus Galemys; species Galemys pyrenaicus. Next base: position 10,493,500 of record JAGFMF010011712.1, on the reverse strand, counting down.
GGAGAGAAGTCTGCTTCCATCTCTGGAAGAACTGCATCTTTTCTGCCTCATGGTTATTCCTGTCCTTTCAATTTTAAGGGTGCTCTTGGTCTCCTATTGCTAGTCTCTTGTACTTTGACATCCCATATTTCTTCCCGTAAGCATACCACTTCACGTCATCTCTTAATTAAGATCAAGCTTGAATTATCTAGAATACGGTTTCCTGCTGAAGATGGCCTTCCTTGACTTCTAGTCTCCATTCTCCACATAAATACATCCATTCGTTAAGCAAATATCCACTGATCCAGGAACTCTTCCTAGGGCTGGTGGTGAAGGACATCGAGGTGACAAAGAGATTCAAGTTCCTTGCTTTCCTGGGATAGAAATGCTTTTGTTTTTAAGCCCCAGTTCTGATATTTCTTCTTCAAAACTCCAACATTTATTTAGACTTTTTTCTGAGCACTGTAAGAGGTTAGTTCTATGCTAAGAATGAAGATTCTAAAAAGAGTCCTGGAGTAGTCAGTGTCACCCCGGCATTCTAGGTCTTTGTTCCAAGAATCCATAACTCTGAAAAGTCCACAGGAGCAGATGGAATTTTCTTGAGGGGACAGCAGCCAACTATTTGCTCCTTTGAAATAGTTGATTTCCCCAGATGATAAAGAGATGCTTGTGTTGCAGGATAATTTAGGGTTATTAAACTATTTTTTCCTCCCAATTCCTAAACATTAGAAGGTCTTTGGGATTCCTTTGCTTCAAGATAAGGGTATGTTGAAGAAAGGGACAGCATTCCTTCCTGATTTTTGTCTCTAGAGGGTCTGAGCACTTAAGGAAGTCACTGTGATGGAGAAGGATGAGATGAAGGTCGTTGTAGGTGGGGGATGGTCATGTAGCTACTGATGCTTCAAGAAGAGGCAGAGGCTGCTTAACATTCCATAGAGGTGGCTGTGGCTATGTGACCCCAACAAATATGTCTGCTAAGCTCTTGGCCAGGCAAAGACCCATGGAGCCTAGACCAGGGTGTTCCAGAGCTCTTGTACCCCCAAATTGTCACCACTGTGCAGAACTCCCTACCTTCAAGGATATAAGTAGCAAGATGCAAAAATACCTTTATCTCCTTTGAAGTCTCATTTTTAGATAAAGTAATTACACACTTTTAGAAGCACATGCTAATTTCCTAGAATCTGGATAGTGTCTGCTGTTGATTTTTCTAACATCAAGGTCATGATGTTTCATTGACATCACATATCTATATTTGTATATGAATCATTAGATTGTTTTTATAAAACCCTAAATTGCTTATGAGAGAAATAAAATTGTAGCTCCCTGGGTAAGTAGGAGCATTTCTTTCAAAGGGGTTTTTTGTTTTCCCAAAACAAACTGTTCATGATAATAGGAGGGAGGGGAAAAGGGAGCAACAGAAACAGACAGAGAGAGAGAGAGAGAGAGAGAGAGAGAGAGAGAATTTACCAGATTCAAGAGAAGTTTAGGAAAACATTTCTGTTTAGGGTAGGACTTGGCAAACTGTGCCCCCCACCATACCCCCCACGAGTCACATGTAACCCACTGGCTGCTTTTGTATGACTCATGAGCTAAGGATGGATTTTTTCTCTTTTGAATGGTTGAAGACAACCAAAAGAAGAAAAAATATTTTGTGACATACAAAGTGATGTGAAATTCGAATGCTTAATATCCTTGATAAATTCTTATCTGAACATTACTATATTCATTTGTTTATGTGTCTGCATTTGTGTTACAAAGGACAGAGTTGAGTGGTGACAAGACACAAAAAGCTTAAATACTTACTACCTGGTCCTTTATAGAAGTTTGATAACCCTTGATATAGAGAGAATGTGATCATATTTATTTATTAAATTTAACGGAGAGAATCTAGTCACCTCGTACTTAAATGCATTTCTATTTATGTAAGGAGTGGACAATTGTCATTAATACTCAGTCAGGTAAGATCAACATCAAACTACACAAAGTTCCAACAGGGCATCATCTTAAAGATTTATATAGAAATCACACATTTTGAATGAGCTTAGCCAATGCAAGAATTTCCCCCAGAGACATTATAATAACTTCTGTTATTATTATAATAAACTTCTGTTTATAGAACTTTTATTTTTTGCTGCATACTCTGTTAGTAACTCAAACCCAAATGTAGGTATTTTAAGATGTTATGAAACTGAAGCAATGAGTTGAAATACAAAAATCAAAAGTTACGTACAATCCACATAAAATTTTACAAATTGCAGAGTTAAGAGAAAGTGCTTTACAATGCAGAGGCCAGGGTTTCTGCCCCACTGACAGGCAGAATACTCTTGTGGCAGAAGAAAAAAAGATGAACTTTACAGAGTTGTTTTAAGGAATCAGTGACTTAACTTATGGAAAATACCTAACAATATCTAAAATATAGTGTTTGCCGACTAAGTGGGTTTATTTCCTTCCTCTTTTTTTAATAATTAAATTTCATATATACTAAAATGTAGTTGGGGTTATGTATAAAAAAATGGTTGCAAGAGAGCAGCAGTAATTTTATTATATATATATTTTTTTTTTAAGATGTGTTTATTTGTGCATAAAAGCCCTGGGGTACAGGTGAGAGGTGTGGGGCGTGAGAGGATCCACCAGAGACAGAGTGGGGAGCAGAGCAGGCAGATGTACTGAAACACACTGCTGAGGGGAGCAGTGGGCCAGGCAGAAGAGACCTTTTGTGCCATGTGGGTTACCTCCTTGGCCGGGGACAGGGATCGAATTCGTGTTGCAGTGGCTGCCGTTTGCTTCACAATACATTGCTTAACACATTGCGCCACCAGGGAGGCCCACAGCAGTAATTTTAAAAACTTGTTATTGATTGGGGCTCGAATGTGGGTACAGGTGACAGGAACAGAGGTGGTACTATTGCTTCTGCATATATCATTTGCTTATTATTTTGATTTTTGAACCATATAAATAGATTAGCTATCAAAAATTAAATTAAAAACCTGTAATGAGGCTTAATTTGGGGCCTAACACTTTTAGAACCTCTCTAGCGGATAAACATACCCGATTTTATGATAGCAATTACCTCATGTATATGGAATTTATTCCTATTGTTCTTTTTTTAACCTCTTTGGGAATTAATTTATTATTTGATTTGAACAATAATAAGCATCTCAATCTCTTTGTTTATACAAATAGCTCCTATGGATAATAGTGATTCTTCAGCTTCTGTTTCATTTTTATAGCTTCTGTGAGTTAATGGCTGGCTTTCATATACTTTTCTATCATTACTTCAGTCTAGGAGCATTATTGGTGCAAATATGGATATTCTGTAGCAGGTGAACACTGACTATTTACTAATGCTATCTCAAATTAAATAGAAACAGAGAATTTCAAAGAGATGTTCCAAAAGTTACCAAAACATTTCAGTGGCCTGTGATTATAGAGAGAATCACATTCTAGTGCCTTAATAAAGAACCATGCTCGGGCGTGGATCCTGCCTTCTCTGTAGCTGATGGGCTAATGGTCCCTGCTTCTCCCTTTTGTACCACTAACCACTTGCCAGTCACAGCAGCTCTAAACTGTTTCTCACCTAAGTGCCTGTCACTTAGTTGATGCTGAGTAAGTGTTTGATCAATTGAAGATTGAATGACCAATAAACTCTCTAATACTGGCTTAAGATTTTAGTATACTTATCCTAATAAGGAACTAGGTTAAATTACTTAACACATACCCCATTTTTAATAATTATATGTAGCCAATTTATGAAATTATGTGTATCTTAATCAAATTGACTTCTATGAACCAATTCTTCAGAGTTTAGATACTATGCTTCAAGCCACCATCAGGAAACTGGTGAAAACCAGTTTCAAGACCTACCTGAGCATGAAATGAATGATCTGCAAGGAAGCACAGAGAACACAGACAAGTTATCTTCCTTCACTTGGCTTAAGCAATGTCCCCATTCCATCCTGAATAGGTGTAACCCCTCATTCTCTTCCTGAAGTTCTCCTACATCAATTCTGTTAGGATAATACCCAAGACTATCAGTTGGCCCTAATTTACTCTGCTTTTGAGCTATTTTCCTTCATTAAAGCTTCCTATCAGCTTCCTAATGATACATGCTCTGTTTATGTCTTCTCTCAAATTTTAAGCCATAGTCTTCCCACTGAAAAAAAATCCCCTAGGTTTGCTTTTAAAGTGTTTTTTAAATGACAATTAAAATTCAATATATCACAAAAGTCTAAATAATACCCATCTCTTTCCCATTATCTTTCTTGATGCTTGCTGTTTATATCATAATACCTAACACCTGTCTACATGTGCCCTGATTGCTTCCCAGTTGTATTTATTTATACATCTTGTTTCCACAAAAAGAAAGAATGTTCTTGAGATATAGTTTGGGTATTCTGTGTCTTTGTCCTTTCTCGTAATGTCTCCCATAGAGCTGACTGGATATTCTGTGTCTTTGTCCTTTCTCGTAATGTCTCCCATAGAGCTGACTGGACTAGAGAAACTGTTTAAGGCTAGTAAATAAATCGACTCTCCAGAAAGCATTTTCAAATTAGGAGGAAAAATAAAAAAATAAATATGTACATTGTAACTGTGATGGTAGGTGTTTATTCTTTGTTACCTAACGTAATCTTCATGAGATGCTGCCAACTATGTATTACTAAGTAATTTCAGAGAGGGAGAAACAGCTGTTCACAAATGTTTTGTGACTTACCCAATGTCACACAGTATATGGTAGAACCAGAATTTGAAAATACATGTTTGATGTCAAACTTTCTTTTGTCTCTCTACCAAGTATTTTACTTAGAAGCTTACAGGGGTATTTATCTATAACACTGACAAATATAAAATGTTAGTATAGAAAAAAATTCCGATATAGTAGCATTTTTTATCTTTCAAAATTGAAAATTGGCTAGGGGGTGGCTTCTTTTTATCAAATAAATTATGGAAACAAGGGAGAATCACTAGGAATATAAAGTTAATAGTTAAAAAAATCTTGCTCATCTTAGTCAACAAAAAGTCCTGAGTTTAGACAAACTTCAGGCTGTCTGATTTCTTGCAGAGGCAGCAAGGATAATAGTGTATATTTCTACTACCTGCAAAGCCATCTTTCAAAGACCCTGATTTTTTCTTTTTCCCTTTCTCTCTTATTTAACCTTTGGCAACAAACTGAGAGATTAGCACAAATTTAATTTCTAATACTTTCCAAAATAAAACCTAGGTCCAATGTGTTAAGAAGGTTAAATGGGAAAACAAAAAAAAGAGAGAGACCCAGATCCTCTTTCCATTTCTAAACCTCAACCACATTAGTTGCTCTCCCTGCTTCTGAGACCCCATGAAACAGGCTGTGTGTTTGTTTCATCTTTTTTCTTTTTTCACCATTGGGCTTTTTCTCACTCTTATTGTTCTCTTGAATGGACAGCAACAGTTGTGTCCTGGAGGAGGCCATTTTGGGAAACCCACTGTATCCCCAGAAGCTGTGCTCCAGGCAGGCTAAAGTGTGGCAGACAGAGGAAGAATTCAAGCCCCTCTTTTGAAATGACAACAGAAAGATACATTTTATGGACACTTTTGCTTCCATTTCTTCCTATTACCTTTCCTGCCTCTGAATCACATGCTGTAAGTCCTGTATCCTGATGCTAGATAATAAGAGGAAGGGAAAGATGAGGGGGAGGAAAGGGGCTTTTGGATGAGGCTGAAACTTTCCTTACCTAGAAAAACCATTTCCCTTTATTCTAACCCCGGGCTTATTTTAATTTAGCTGTTAATTTGAAATAGCTAATCAGTTGCCATGAGCCTACACATTGCCAAGTTCACAAAGTGCCTGCCCTTTCCTAATCAACCCCAAAGTGATAATGATTTACATGTAATGTGCACTTAGCCTTTCCGCAGGCACTTTCTATAGGATGATTTGCGGAGATTATTCTGTAAAATGTTCTAATTCATACTAATGGTGGAGAGGCCCACAGAGGATTTTTGTGAGTTTTCACCATTAAACAAGTGAGTGAACACACAATTAAAACAACGACAACAACAAAACTTCAGGATGAGATTTCACAAAGCTTATTTTACACATTTCTTTGGGCAAGTATCATTTTGTTTGGGACATTTATTACTCTCCAGGGGGTGTAAGTAGAGGTGTCCTAGGAACCTTGAAAGAGAAGTAAGGTTTACATAGCGTGAGTTTTCATTGCTGCTCTGATACCAAATATTTACTGAAAAACACAATGGGTTTCTTCATTTAAGTGAGAATTATTTGGTTTGGCTTAATGAAGCAAGAATTAACTGTTAGTTGTATCACTTAGCCCACTGCTGTGATGTATCTATCTTTATTAAGGAAACCTAATACGTTCTTGGCAGGTCACGGCAACATTACAGATTTGAGAGAAGTGGTAAGAAAGAAGACCATTGATTCTAATTGAAATGACAGCAGGAATTAGTGCAAGATGCTGAAGTCTGTATTGAAATGTTACTGCCATCCTAAATAGAATTTGCGTTCTGTCTTCTACTCAAATGGCCAACCAGATTTTCAGTGACCTTACAAAGTGAGGGTTTGAGGAACCTCATAAATCCCACTCTGGGGATTCCATTACCATAATGGGGTGCTTTCACAAGGAAAATCACAGCTCAGGCATTACTGAGGACCAATCCAGGCATAGCAGCTTTCCTTGGAGTTCAGCCATTCAAGTCAACTGTGGTTGACCTAATTGAGATCATGAAATATCTCAGGTGCAGCAAAATCCTAGAAGACGTGGCTACAAAAATATCAGTTTATCCTTGACTACTGCTTTTATATTAATATTTTATAAGTATATGAGATACTTGATTAATCTTTTCCAAAAAAACTTTCTTAAATGAAGTTACATTCAACATTGTATTTAAAATATACTGAACAGACAAATGAGTATATTTCTGAGGCAAAATTTTTTTTAATTATTATTGGGGCTATTACAGTATTAGTGAGCCAAGAGAAAAACAAGAGTGTGGGAAACAGGAGAGGTAAGTGAAGATTAGGTTTTCAAATAGAAATTCTCTTTGATAACCTCCTTTATGAGAGTGCTATTTTATTTTAGTGCCTACCTCTATAAGATCTTGATATACTTTACTAAAAATATCCTTTTATTATTTGTGCCTTAGCCTCTAAATGTTGTGACTTATCCTATTAGTAAGAGAAGATCTTTTAATTCATTTTAGTAGTAGTTCCCCAAAACATCATTTTGGAAGAATAATTTTTTTATCCCTTTTTATGGATTCTATTTGCTGTTTCCTAACCTGATATTTCACGAGAGAGAGAAACCCTGTATTACTCAGAATTGCTAGAAACTTAAACACCTTCAGAGTACATTCCCTTTACAAACTGTTTTCAAGTCACAATTGGAAATGTGAGAAAAGAAGCAGAAGAATGTCAAATTAATTTGTGTTGTATGTCACTAAGATGGCCAGTTTTTAAAGTGAATTAGTTGAACTTCAGTCCAACACTATTTGGATAACTATAGATCAAGCAATTATTTGATGAAGATATTTTGCAGAACACAGAGATGCATTGTGAAGAATATTGATAATTCAATCCCCTTAGTCAATTTTGAGCAAATCTCTTTATGTGATGTTGTAGGAACTGAACATTAATCTTAAAAATGCCCCACAGTTCTTTGGTCCAAGGTTCGTTCTCCCTTCTCGTTATCACAGTCATATTCTAACCAAAGTAATTCCATCCTAACATACCTGTAACCTATTAACAAGGTTGTCACAGTACATTTTCCCCAAAGGAGACAGTTTCTGCAGATAGGTGATACAGATATTTGGATCATCAGAGATTCTAAAAACCCCTTTTAGATTTTACAAATACTCTAAATTTATAGTTGTTAGTTTTAGGGCATGTGAATGTGTGAGACCATCAGTCAAAATGAAACCTAACATTTACTATGACTGCTGTAAGCTCAGAAATGGAGTGGAACAAGTTAATTAGAACACTGGTGGTTTAATACTTTTCAGTATTAAACAGTATTACACAGTCACTGATAGCTTCTAATCAGCACTACTCTGAAGCATTTTTTGCTCTTGTGAAATTCATTTGGAGACTATAAGGATTCTTTAAAACATGAAATGATTTCTTCTGAGTTCTTTCTGCCCTCTCAAGATCTGAAGGCAACAATTTGGTGGCCTATTCATTAACACTTTAACCCCTCTGTGATACCATAGGAAGTGTGGGGACATCACATTTTAAAATAGCTGGAAAATAACTTTGTCAGCAGAGATCAATGTATTTACCAATGCACAGCTGATTGAACTGTCTTCCTAGTAGCCATCACCTAAATCTAGAGGAATAAATCACAACAAAATCCTTCATATGTTTCTTAGGTTATTTTTGGTCCTTAATGTCCTAGATAAAGAAATATGCAGGAAGAGACTTATTTGTATGTTGGACGTTTTATTCTGGTGGAATTATTTGAAGAATTATTTTTAAACTAAACTATTTTACTATTCAGGGAGTGAGAATGCAATCTTGGAATGTTACTTTTCTAGCAGTTATAAGCTAGAGGCCCACAGGCCCCATCCCGCCTGCAGACACGCCTCTGTGGTCTGTGTGGTTTTGATTAATTGAATTGGGAGCCATTTCACGGAAACTAGAAGTTACACATAGAAATGAATTTGAGGGATTTTAAAAACATCTGTCAATAGTGGGTCTGCCCTACTCTTAACACAACTGCTTCTTTAGAAGGGGCTTGGACTTTTCACTTGGTACTCGTGGGTGGACCCCACTATGTCAGCCACAATTCTTTTAGTTGCCCCCTTTGTATGGGACAGGCACCTTTGTGTTGTTCACTAAGTTACCACAATTGTCCTTCACAAGTCAGAAATCAAATTCTGTAGGTTTTCAGTAACTGCAGTATAGAAATTTGCTCTTGTGACCACTGCTCTTAACAATGAACATTTTAATGTCATCATCTTCATTAGCATGCAAAGACATTTTAATTTTGATAAATGGTGTTTTGAGTTTTTGAGTTCCTTAAGTAATATTTTTTTCCATGAAAACTAACCATCATCATCTATCAGGTGTCAGATACCTCTTCTCATGATTCTTATAACAACCTACGCATCAAGTGGGTGCTTTGCAGTCAAAGAATGTGGAGCTGATGGAGACTGAGTTATTTTGCCTAAGATCATACACTTTTTTTTTCAAGTTCAGGATCTTATTATTTATTTTTTGCTGAAATCCAAAGGAACTGAGCAGAAACTTTTTTTTTTATTTTGTTTTTATTTATGTATGTGTACAAGAACTGGGATCTAGGCAGAGGTATGGGGAGTGAGAAGATTTACCAGAGATAGAGTGGGGAACAGAATAGGGAAATCTACTCAAATACACTGCTGAGGCTATAGTTTGATAGCCCTGAGACTTTAGCCCTGCACTGCCAGGGAGGCCCAAGATCACACAGTTCTTAACTGGCAAAACTAAATTGCCCTTTTAGACTTGCCTATCCCAAGGTCCAAACTCCTCCTAAAAACTTCCCAAAGACTTCAGATGACTCATTATAAAATCTTGTAGCCATGTAGACTGGTCCCATCCTTTGGAAAGCAGTGTGGGTGTTTCTCAAAATAAAAATGTGGCGTCATACAAACCAGCAATTCCACTCCTGAGTAACTACCTAGAGAACACAAAAACACTAATTTGAAAGGAAACTTGCACTCTTATGTTTATTGCAGCATTATTTACAATAGCCAACATATGGAGACAACTTAAGTGTTCATTCCAGAACAGGTCAATGGATCAAAAGATGTGTTATTAGTACACAGTGGAATATTACTCAATGACTAAAAATGATGAAATTTTGCCATTTGTGACAACTTGGGTGGACATGGAGTATATTATGATAAGCAAAATAAGTCAGAAGGAGAAAGATATATACCAGATGATATCACTTATATGTTGACTGTGGAGAAACCAAACCAACAATCAGTTTGAGACAAACATTAAAACCAACCCTTGAGCTAATCATAGATCTGAGGCATCACTGGGGAAAGGGAAATGGTGAGATGAGAGGAGAGAAAAGAGTACAGTAGGCCATGAAGAAGGCCTGTGGGTGCTTTAGTTGTGCGAGGAATAAGGTTATTATATCCAAGGGGGGAAAGCCTATACTGCTGAAACACTAACAAAGGTGTAACAAAAGTACTGCAGTTAAAAAAAAAACACTCATTCTTTTTACCACATCCCTGTCAAGAGTAGTAATTTGAGTCAGAAATATGGAAGAAGAAAGGGGAAATCTTAAACTATTTTTTTCACTTGTTACATCATCATTTCTTTCTTAGGCTGCAGTAAAATTACCTTGTTGGGTTTTTGTGATTCCTCCCAGACAAGCTGTAAAACCTAACCTATGTGTGTCTCTGTAAGCTGCTAGAAGGTTGGTATCCACATGGCATTTCCTTTGTCATTGCTGTGTCGTCTCACCCGCAATTGCTGCACAGCTGTAAAGAGCTTAAATTGTAATAAAAGTGGTTTAGTGCAAACCATACATACATAATGGTCTTTGATTTCCCCTTAGGCTTTGAAAATCTCTTTTAATTATCTGCCTGAAGGCTTGGAATTTCTTTGCCAAGTCTATCTTCATTTACTGAAGTGTCTCCAGAGCACCACTTTTAAAGGAATTTCTTCAGAAGTGGAAACTGGCCCCAAGCCCTCATGTTGGGAAAGGTCAGTGCAAGTGATAAAATTGACTTAAAACTTAGTCCAATGAAGAAGTCCCTTGAGAAAGGGTAGTTTGTGTCCATTCTAGAAGAAGCGTTGTAAAAATGGAGGTAAGGAGGACAATAACACTATAACCAGAAGTGGGGAAAATACGCATTTTGCTTGAGCTCTTGCCTCTGGTTGGGTGGTGGCTTTCCTTTACTTCTGTGGAATTCTGAAGCCCTAGTTGCCCCAAGGGTTTCTATACCTTCTGGATACCATCGTTCATAGATTCTTTCATTCATTCAGTTACCCTTTCAGGTTGTCTCTGGTCACCTATGTAAAATGACATCTCTCTATCCCAGTGCCTTGCTCTATTCTTAGCTTTCATATTTATCACTGCCATGCAATATATTCAACTATCTGTTCTCCCAAGCACAAGGGCTTGGTCTGTTTTGTTCGTGCTATACCCCTAACATCTTCTTCATGGTACATACACATCCAGTAAATAGAACTTCTACCATGTATTTAGCATCTAAAGATGAAATAGATACAGTTTCTACCTTCAAGACATTCATAGAGTTTTCAGACACACACACACACACACAGGAATGCAATTCATATCGTGACAGCTTGACTGATTTTCATGACTTTAGTAAAAGTAATTTAACTGTTGGACTCCATGGGTATGTGTCAACTTAGCTGGACAATGGTGCACAGATATTTGGTCCAACACTATTCTGAATGTGATGGTGTTTCTGGGTAGATTAATGTTTGAATCAGTAAACTAAGCAAAGTACATTGTCCTCCCTATTGTGAGTGAGCCTCATCCAGTTAGCTGAAGGCCTACATAGAACAAAATGGCTGACACTACATACCACCCTCCTCACCCACCGCATCCCCATTCTAACCACCACCCTAACCTTCCAAACCTGGAGAGTAAGAAGGAATTCTTTCTTAACTGCTTTGACATTGGTCTTTTCTCTTAGTTCTTTGAACTCAGCCTGAAGCCAATTCTTCTTGGATGTTGAGTCTGCCAGATTTTAGACTAGAGTTTATACATTGACTCTTAGGACTTCAGATTCCATCTAGAACTTGCACATTGGCTGTCCTTGCACACTGTAGATTTGGGTACTTGTAAGACTATAAAATCACATGAACCAGCAGTTCCTTTAAAAAACTCTCTCTCTCTCCTAATATATTGGTTCTGTTTGAACCAAATGTTTGTGTTTCTCTGTAGAAGTCTCACTAACAGAATGGGCCAGGCATACAGATTTTCAAAACCCTCATGCTGCCCTCTCCTAGGAGCAGATACCAAATGGAGTTAAATGTGCTAGAGGTTTGCTGAGGGAAGTACCTGTGAGGGGTAAAGGATAAAGTGGGAAGTAGCTGGAGTAGACAGGGGAAACTTTCAGCCCATGACGCAGGTCTGAGACCTGTGAAGGGAAAGAGGAAAGAAAGGAATGAGTAGGAAGAGTTATAGGCCACAGTGGAGTTCTGAGAAAGTTCTGACCATCCTGATTGAGAGTCCCCATGCCAAAATCTCCTTTGAGATAGAGATGACCCAGCAGCACAGGGAAAATATGGACTCAATTGAATACTGCAGTAGATCCAAAAGATGGCAACTGGAGGCTCTCAATTAGTTATGCTCCACAACAAGTTTGCTTAGAGGACTATCACAAAATAACTTCATGATTTCTAACATGTCTTCTGGCTAGGGTGGGCTTTCACAAGTTTTAATAATCATAGAGTATCCACATGTGAAGGACAATATGTTGTTAAGGAGAGCTCCTAGGGACTTATTTGGAGCACATGGTCTTATTTAGATTGTATATTTAACAAAGTCAATCTTGGAACCATCTCTATTCATAAGCAAGAGTGGAACATGGGGGCTTCTCTGGTGGTGCAGGGATTAAGTTTCAGTACTATCAAGCTATGGTCAGTCACTGCAGTATGAGTTCAATCCCTAGTCAGAAGGCTAACACACATGGTGCAGTAGACCTCTCCTGTCTTGCCCCCTGCTCTCCTCAGCGGTGCATTTCAGTTAGTTCACCAGTTCTGTTCCCCACATGATCTCTGTCTCTGTTGAATCCTCTCAACCCCCACCTCCCCCACCCCACATGTCTGGCCTAGACACTAGTTTTTGTATGCATATTTTTTTTTTTTTTAAATAGTGGAATAGGCTGATGGTGTGAATCTATGGAAGGAGAGCCATGGAAGCTGGACTATCTGTGAACTCTGTCAAGGTCAATGACATGGAAGTGTGGGCACCATTCATACAAAGTGATTGAAGAAAGACTTGGTTTTTGAGACCAATAATTCATCAATCCACAGAACAACTTTAGTAAACTCTATCTGACAGACCTCTGGCTGAGACTTTAAGGATCTGGATGCATTTCAGTTGAGTTGGAAGGAATATAGCAGAAATCAGTTTTCCTTCGGTGGAGCTGAAAATCTCCCATGGGTGGGCAGTAAAAGATTCTAGACCACCTGTTCTTCTGGCAAATCCAATAGTGCTTGTTTTGTTAAAGATTATAAATCAAGTTGTCTCTTTTATTTCTCCTTTAGGATCCAAATTTACTAGCAATTTAGAAAATGTGTGTGGGCTGGGTTTCCCCTGTCAACATTTCCCTTCTTTAATGTATTTCCCGTACTCTACAAATTAAGAGAACTGCCACTTAAGGCTTATAAAAACAACCCTGTCAATTTATTTTGATGGAATCAGAGTGACAAAACAGTAGTGCTAGACAGGAATTTGGAGATATTTTCTTGTTAGATATGGGGAAGTTAAAACCAAGCGACATGAGTGATTAGCCAACATCACCTGGCTGGCTGCTAATGGCTGAAAGAAGGTTGGGACCCAGGGCCTTAATCTTCAGGCCAGAGTTACCCTGACCAGCGTAGTTTTCTTATCTGCTTGTACCATGCTTTTTAACTTTAAATCTTCCAGTTAAACATATACATGGATAGCCAAAGTTTTGTCATAATTTTTTCTAGGAAATCACTTTTTTCCCTCTGGCTAAGAATGTTGTGACTAACTTCATCTTAGAAAAACCAAAAGGTTTTGTTCAGTAGGAGGCTATCCAGATACTTCTTGTAAACTGGAAGAGCTGGACATAAATCCACTGTGTCAAAAATCAGAGCACATTAGTAATAAGAATCACTATTGTGCTCTTCTTAAGTTCCAGGCCCTGTTCTAAGTGTTTCACAAGAATCCACTACTTTCATTAGACTGTTAGTCAATTTCACAGGCTATGTTGCAACAGCAGACCTCCAACCTCAGCCCTCACCACAGCAGAGGCTTATTTCTTGCTTGTGATGTTCTACGTGATTTCTTCAATACACAGTCCAGAGTAAACAAGAACTTACTTGAGATATGCCAATCTCAATGTCATTTCTACTTCTGTCATGGCAAGTCATATGGCCAACCTGATTGATGCCTGTGACAGGAACACAAGTCATGTGGCAATAGTTATATAACATACATATATATTTTAAACACTATTGCAATCTACCATTAGAATTACTACTTCACATTTCTGCTCTTTTAATATTCCCAACCAAACTATAAGGTAAGTAAAAATATCATCTGATGTCCAAAGTTTACACCACAATCAAGACACAGAGCTTTGTTTGAACCCAAACACCACTGACTCAAGAACTCACACTTAATCAATAGGCTATGTTGCTTTTTCATAATATGCTGATAACCCTTTGGCATGATTCCTCTCTCCCTTCTTTCTCTACCAACTAGTAAAGACTGTTTGGTACTTAATGCCAAGAATTCAGCCATCTGTTATTTCTACCTACATTGCCATATTCACTTATTTATTCAACAAATATATTAAGCTTCTGAGTGCATGACATGATACAGAGCATAGGCAGAGAGTGGTTACAAAAATAGATTGGAAATAGATGATGGGCCCTGCTCTCAAAAACATAGGATATGGATAACCAAAATGCACAAAAAAATGATAAATCATAAACACATATGAAGATACTATTAGTCAAATTGCTATGCGGAAGTCACAAGAATAAGAATTCATTGGGAGAGGGAGACTGGGAAATGTTGGAAGAGAGTACAGGTATTTAGTTTAGCCTTTGAAGGGGAAATTAGATAGGGAGATGCAGATGGAGGGGAAGGAATGGGATACATGAATAGGTGAGGGAGCAGAGCCTTTAGCTCACAGCACACATACAACAGTATCAGAGGAGTTTCTACCCTTCTCGGCAACACTTACCTACTTACTGGCAAGAATAAAGAAGACCTTTGTCACCCTATTTTAAACTGGTGTTCTAATATTGGGGCACATTGCCCATAATGGCTAGGAATGAATTTTTTTTTTTAATTCCTGATGTTATTGACTTGCCCAATTATATTACATTGTTTATTAAACACTAAAGGCATTAGTCTGATAAATGTATCTTCAGAAGTCTATCAAATGCTTTAAAATTATTTTTTACCATTTTTTCATTTTTAAAAAATATACCAGAAGCTTCCAAAAATGAAAGCAGATTATTACCTTTCAATATTCAACAGGTTCTATAGACAAAACACTGTAGAAAGAATATACAATAATTTGAGCTGGGAAATTTGTTCTTATTCATGCTTGCATTATTCAGCTAACAAATATTTAATGAGCATTTACTGTAAACAAGTCATTATTCTAGGTGTTGTGGATGCAGTGGTAAAATCTACCTCTAAGGATTCTTCATTCTGTTGCATGTACTAAAAGAAGCAGTAAGCATCAAAAAGCTAATTGCACATTTATGACAGACACTGACCTTGATTGTCAAGCTAACTAGTCTCCATTTTATGTGTATGGGCAGAATGTGAGGAAGCACTGAAGGTCTTCTACTGGGGAGACAGAAGGGGGCTAGGCTTTGGAGTGGTTACTCAGGCAGCACTTGTACAAGTGTGTAGTGCGAGGCGTGAATTCCAAAGGAACTTGAGTGGAAGAAGAGACATCCAGACAGCAGTTTGTGCTGGTGTCCATCAGATAGGAAAATGGTCTTGAGCCAGGGTGGTTGAGGTGACTGCAAAGACTGGACATGATGTGAAGGATTCTCACAGTGCTGGAATAGCAGGGGAAGAATTCCTGATTGTATAGTGGGGGACCAAGATAGAAAGGAGACTCAAAATTCCTGTGCTTTGTAATCTATTCTCTGGAAGGGGTGAGATGGTTTAGCTGAGTGTAGAGAGTGGGCTTTGGCATATGAGTCAGTTTCTGCCTCCAGGTGTTCTTCAGTCTGTTGCTCACACTAAGGGAAGCGGTAAGCACCAAAAAGCTTATTGCATATTTATGAAGGATACTGACTTTGTCATCAAAGTCTGGTCTAACATGTAACTTCTATGAAACTGTGGGTAGATTGCTTGACATCTCTGAGCTTCAGTTACCCCATTGTAAAAATGAAGTATAATCCCTAACTTGCTTCATTAAATAAGATGATAAATACAACATGCAGAACACAGACTAAAGTCTCAATAGTTTTGTGTTGTAATTATTAGACTCACATGGAAGATAAACTGGCTTGGAGTATTCATTTGAAATAACTGAAGAACATCCAAAGAGAGGTATTGAATAGTTGATCACAAGGGTCAGAGACTTAGATGGACCCTTATATCAATTAATAATAAGTATCTTACTGCAGGGCTTCAGAAGGGAGTGGTTAAGTTGATAATCAAAAAGATGGGATCCTTACATGAGCCTCTATGTGAATTCATAAAAATATATTAACATTTATGTTTTGATCACTCACTGTCCTAAACATTTGGTAAGTCTATAAGGAAAAACTACACGTTATTATTTTTTTAAGATTTATTTTTATTTATTTGTGCACACAAGAACTGAGGTCTAAGCCAAACGTGTGTGGGCGTGAGAGGATTCATCAGAGTGGGGAGCAGAACAGGCAGATCTACTGAAGTACACTGCTGAGGGGGACAGCAGATGAGACAAGAGAGGTCTGCTGCACCATGTGGGTCAGCTTCCTGGCCCAGGATTGAACTAGGCCACTGTACCTGGTGATAGCTTGATAGTGCTGAGACTTAACCCCTGCACCCATTATGGGAAGCACATTATGACTCTTATAAATGAAGAACCTGAGATGTAGTTAAATAAGCTTAGCCCAGCCTATACAGTTAATGAGGCAGAACTTGAACACAGTTACCTTTAGGCTGTCTGTCAGAAATGAGCTTGAGAAAGATAATTTTGTCCTTCCCCTTTTCAGCTAATTTTAGCTAAGCTCCCTGGGGCTGGGACCTAGTAAGATGGAAATACCCTCACTCAGGATCAAGAGCAGGTTCAACTTGGGCCTTCACCTTCTATTACCTGTGTGATTTGGGGGAATCCCTTATCTTGTGTGCAATTCTCTCTTTGTCATTTACAAATTGGAGGTAATGACACCAGACTCATATCAAACAGCAGGGGAAAGAAAGCAGCCTGCAAAAGGAATCACTGTAAAAACAGGCTGTTCTCTGTGACACCAGGGTCCTTACAGTGCCTGGCTGAAGGACTGGGAAAAAATCTGTGCTCTGAGCTTCCAGAAGATGCCAAAGACCTAAGCCACAGAATGCTCCCAAGGGCAACATATTGCCTGACCCTTTAAATAGGCTACCTTGAACTCCTGTGAAAACCTATTTTAACTCTTCTTTTGTTTCTGAAGTGAAGCGATTTTGAGTCATTTTTCAGTCAAGAGAAAGTGTCACATTCACAGTTCTGCCCCTTCTATTTTGATGTTAATTTTAGCATTACCTGTGCTGGATTACAGGTTTCTGATCCCAAACAAGCCCTACTTAGAATAAAATGGAGGCAGCTCTCTGACTCACTTAGCAATTTTTAATATTAAGCATGCTAATAGCTTTGCCATTTCTCAGTGAACAGATTCTGGTAACAAAGCCTACTTGTAGTGTTCTTCCCTCATAATTTTCTGTATGAGGAGCTGAGAAATTAGCTTTCAAAAATTCAGCATGCAATGACGGCATT
Organism: Galemys pyrenaicus; assembly: GCA_019455555.1. Lineage (NCBI taxonomy): Eukaryota > Metazoa > Chordata > Mammalia > Eulipotyphla > Talpidae > Galemys > Galemys pyrenaicus. The sequence goes on along the minus strand of JAGFMF010011712.1, from coordinate 10,475,881 downwards.
TGCCAGCAAGTATTGGGCAAGAATTTGATATCATCAGAAGAAAGCATGATGCAAATTATCTGGGGGGGGGGGCTCACTTTGCTTCTTATTCTCAGTCAATCCTTTTAAAATATTAAGTCATTTCCAGGGAGCACAGACTTGCCATTTGATGAACATTCACTACTCACTCACACTGTCTCACAAGCAAACATCTTCTTGTTTTTCTTTTCTTTTCCTTTAATGCACGATCTGGCCTATTTAGGAGACACCAAAATGCCAGAGCAGTCGAGCGAATAATCAGCATTTACTCCAGGCTCTGCCACATTTTCTAACCAGAAGGACAGCAGAGTTGAATGAGTGGGGGTCTCTTTGCATGTGGCTTTGTGCAGCAGGCCTGCCAAGCATTACTATTCCAGCCCTTAAACCTGTGCCAGACTGTTAATGTCTTAATGCTTATTCAAGTGTCAGGGAGCGCTGGCAGATGTCAGAGAGAATGGGAGGCTGTCAATAAGGAAATTACTTACATTCACAGGGTGATTGCTGCAGTCTGTCAGGTAGCGTTTGAGAGGATGTCAAGCTGAAAAGAAGGCAGCAGAAGGAAAAAGAAGGTGGCAGCAAACAGCATTGGGGGAGGGTCTTTTTTTTTATATATATCAACTGTTTGGAGATATTTTATTTTCTTTTTATTTCTAGAGCTAAACTCCAGATATTGCTGTCGTCAGTCACAAAATAAACAAGAACTTGTTTCCTATGTCTGGTGACTTAAACAGAAGAGCTGGGTGACTGGGGCTTTTGTCTTTGACATACCACGGGTAATGTGAGTTCTTCCCTGAGAAGGCAGCAGGCGTCAATTCCCTGGTCAACAAGACACACAAATGTTTTCGTCCATCACATGCTTCAGTCAGTAAATACTCATTACCTACTATGTGCTGGGCATGGTAAGTAGCCCAGTGATTGAATGGATGCAGGAAATATGTTTGAAAACACATTCTCTCAATTCTAGGGAGAAAAATCATTCTCTTTGTCAGATTGTTTTAAGATTAAGAATTTGAATCAAGTAGAAGTCCATCTTTGTAACTTTGACGGCACCTGCTAGTTTTTTTTGGTGAAGAGCTAGGAGGAAAGAAGCTGTGGAGAAAGCAGCTTCGAGGCAACTTATCTCTAGAAGCTTCTCTTGCTTCTTCATTTGCCATAATGATTCTATTTTTCACCCTTGATGCCTGTAAAGCTCGCTTCCTGTCTCCTTTCTTTGCTTGACCTTATCCCCCTGGTGTACGTGTTTGTGTGCCTGAGAGAGGATGTAGCAAAATAGTTGTTAGCAGTCCATATTCAGATACAAAGCTTTAATTACAAGGCAGGAAAAATGCCCACCCAGTTACAAAACTGATTTTTAAATGAAAGCTGAGACCCCTAAATCACCCTGGAAACATGAGACACCTCCAATGTTTATCCCTGATGATGAGAAAAACACTACTGCATTTAAGGGGGACATGGTGATTTCATTTAGAGTTAATGATGGCTTTTTAGGGCTATCCACCTTGATGTCTCATTCTCCTATTGTAATGTAGCTGCCTTTAAATATTTTAGAAATTTCTCTCAGAAAGAATGGAAGAGAGGAATTTTGACACATTTGTTAGTTCTTTTCGCTACTTCAAGAGAACCAACTATTTTCCTGTTGGAAACTTCAAGGCTAAGGCTCCTATAAGCACAGAATCAAGGTCAGGGAGCTTCTCCTCAGAGTACCGCATCAATTAAATTTCTACAAGATGCCAGTGGGACGATAGCCCTCTATCGAGCCAAACCTCTGGGTTAAATGGGGCTTAAAACTTGTCAGAGTGATGAACTTAGAGGACCCCCACCACCCTTCAAATCCTGCATGTCTCCTGCCCTCACCAGGTGAAGCCTGTGGCATTTGGATTCTGGGTCTGAAAGTGCTCTTGGCCAAGGGGCTCAACCCCCCAGGAGCGCCATGCCTCCTCTGCTCTGTGCACTGCTTGATTTCCAGGGCACACACCTCTGTGGAGCTTAAACCAGTCCTGGAAGAGTCTCCAACTTTTGAACTGTCCTCTGAACCATTGAAGTGCTCTCTGCAAGGAGGCATAAGCAAATTTCTGTCTGAAAAATGTGGCATTATTTAACCCATGCCCTGAGGGATTCTTCTAGGGATCCCTCACATTTCATGAAAGAGTAAATAAGTTACTGTCAACTTAACTTTGCAAAATTTCCTTTTTTTCCTTTTTTAAGCTGAAGCAGAGTAATTAGGCTGCAGGTTCTTTGGAATCCACATGCTTACTGACTTTGAAATCTCTTTCCTCTAGAGCTATAGGTTCCCTACCCTCACTCCCAGAGTTTTCACATACCCATGTCAAGTCAACCTGACCTTTTCTATACAGCAATATTGAGCTCTGGTTGAAAAAAAAACAAAAACCAAAACCAAAAAACATATACATCAATCCATCCATTCAATGACTAGTGCTGAAAAAAACAGGAAAAAAAAAAACCATGTTAGCAGCAGACATAAGCAATATCATGACAAAACCCTGTAAGTGTCAGGAAAACATTAACAAAGCATCCTGTGTTCATTTATTTTTTTCACTTGGTTACTTACAATATATGGCTCATTTTATTAAGCATTCTGTCTTTTAAATTAAAAGTCATAGTGTCATAGTATTTTCAAATGTTTTTTTTTTTTTTTTCTTTCCTATCCTTTCTACTTTCACGATTGCTACTCATTGGCATCTTTCTTTTTTTTTTCCTTCTTATCTTTTCCTTAACTGGATACAAAGGTGTAAAAGATAAAAAAATAACAAGGCCAATAGCTGTCATTAAATATTTACTAAGTGCTGCATTATCTCACTAAGGCTTTAGGGAAATGTGTTACCCAAATTTTACAAGTGAGGACTGATGCTTAGAAATATTAAATAGCTAAAGTTTTCTTTATTTGTAATCCCAGACCAAAGGTCATTTCCTCAGGAATCTACCACCACTAGGACTTACACATCTTTACCTGCTTTTATAATCTTAGAACACCTTGTACCTTTCCTTCATATTTCTTATGAGAGTTTGTAGTTTCACATTTCTTCGTGAAATTGTTTAAGTATTTCTCCCACCTGAATTTGAGTTCCAGGATAGCAGAAACCATGTCTATTTTTTTTTTTATTACTGAACTGGGTACTTAGTAGGGTTGTAATACATATTGAATGAATATTTAGTTAAATGACTTAATGAATAATTGAGACCTTATCTGTCCAATTTCTTAATCTGAGTTTATTTTAGGTGGCAAAATTTCTTTCTAAATGCATTCTGAGGTGATAGAATATGGAAAGGGTTATATGATATGAAATACTGGGTAACTGAATTGTCTAGGTTTGAACCCCCAGTTCCACCACTTCTCAGTTGTTTGATCTTGGACAAGTATCATAACCCATGTCTCACTTTTCTCATATGCAAAATGGAGATAATAATAGAACTCACCTCATATCTAAAGAGTCAATGAATGTGTAAATTCTCAGGATGGTGCCAGGTATTTAGAAAATTCTCTGCTTATGTTATTGTCATTATTGAGGAACTTAGTACAGAAAAATAAAACACCCCAGGTTAATTTCATTCAAAGACTCTATTATGACAGTGTTTATTCATGAGCTCAAACATTAATGCTGGTCCTTCTTAGAAGAGGATGCTCAATGTGTTCATTTTAAAGAAGTAGCCCCAGGTTTTTCATGCTCTAACAGAAACACACAAAAGGAATCCATCATGAAATTTTTACTGATCTTTTACCCTACAAGTTCGGAAAGGAAATAGTGTAGAGAAACTATTTTTAAATTTTGAGTGTATATCATAAATGTTGTTGAAAAATATCTGATACTATTCCATTGGATCCATATTCTCTAATGATCTTTATCAATAATCTTGGAATGAGGCCAAGCGGTCAAGAACTTGACCCACAGAGTGACCCAGAGAAATTTCTTAGCCTAGATAGGTCTCCTTTTATTCATCTGTAAAGATGAGATTAATTCTTTCTAAAGCATATCATGGAATCATTTTTTTCTTCCTCTGCCTTATGTGTTTACAACTGTGTTCTAATAGCAGTAACGATAGTGTGATTCTCAATTTCGAAGAAGTCTTTCATAGTTTTTGTATTATTTGGTTACCATATCAAAATTGTGAGGTATTCCAGTTAGACTCTATCACTCCACATCCAGATAAGGATATTGGCTAAGACAAGAAGAAGCCATATGACTTGGCAAAGCCACAGAGACACAGATAATGTTTTACTGTGATCTGTCAGACTTAATGGCACCCCTATTGCATGCATTGCACTGGGCAAAGTGCTGGCAGTAGAGCAATAGTTCTACATTTTTTGGTACTAGTATACACACGCAAAGATAAATGATAACCAAAAGTTAACAGACTTGAAGAGCCAAATGAGTATGCCACAATTCCTTTTCCTCTTATGAACTTGTCAGAAGAAAAAGGATTCCTTTTTTCTCTTAGGTAAAATTTCCCTATCTTTGGGAGTGATAACTCCATCTCTTATGATTCCATGGAGTGCTCCATGGAAGGAGGAGATTAACTTTGCTCTGACAATGTTCTTCCAATTTGTGCAGGCACTAGGCTTAAATAGGATGACTATCTTTCAGCCATGGTTTGTTTAGACTCCAGTGCTTTTTAAAATGTAATCTAAAACTGGAATTCTGCAGAGAAGCACAAATCCAGATTGGAAATTATCTTCCTGAGTTTTGTTTGAGTTTTTCTCCTAGGTCAATATTTTAGGTCTGGGTATATGGGAAGTACATAGAGTTTCTGTTTCATTTTCAGTGAAATTGAGAATATAGTTGACTTTGAAACTCATGAGAATAGGAAAATATCTGGGATATTTTCTTTTACAAAAAAATATATCTTTCCAAGGGCTTTCCATAGGAGTTTTACAGGCTACTGTAGGTTTTTAATATGTCATGTGTTCACAGAGTTCTAGTATGATAAAGTATGAGAAGGTGTCTTGTGAAATGTTTCCTTGCTGTGTCTCCTTATCGTTTATCTATTTAGTTCTGCCCAAATATACTTATGTAAAAATAGAATAGTAGAATAATGTTTCTTCATATATTCTTTTCTATGAATTATAGCATATACTACAAAGTATTCTGTGCTTTTTGAAAACTAAGCAGTGTAGTTCTCTTATTATATTTTTTAAGATTTACTTTATTTATTTATGCATACAGGAGCTGGGGTATAGGACAGAGGTGTGGAGCGTGGTGTGAGAGGATTCACCAGAGACAGAGCGGGGAAGAGAATAGGCAGATCTACTGAAATACACTGCTGAGGAGAGCAGTGGGTCAGCTCTGTCTGGGGATCAAACTCATGCTGCAGTGGCTGCAGATAGCTTCATAATGATGAGATATAGTCCCTGGGCCACCAGAGAGGCTTTTTATCTTTTTATATTAAACATTGAAAATGTTTGATTGTGTGAATGTATCAAAACACATCTTTCAGTGGACATTTAGTTGCTTCTACTCTTTTAGCAGAGGAAATGAATAGATTTGCTTAGGTGTTATTTCACATAATGAGTAGCACCTGTCTGTAGGATCCTTTCCTTAGCTTATATAGCTCAATCAAATATGCATTTATAATCTTCATCAACAGTGGATTTTTGATGAGTTCAAGAAAAAGGAATTTCAGGATAGTTTTAATTTACGTCTTATTAATGAGTCAGATTGAGCATTTTTCATCTGCATAAAAGTTTCACATCCTTTGCTAATTTTCTATTGGCTTGTTGATAATTTCCATTAATAGAAGTGCAATAAATATACATATATCTTTTATTTCCTAAACCTGCCATGGGATAGACTTCTTTTTTTTGAAGGTGGCCATTCTTAGCATAACTTTATCTAAAGGACTTCTCTTTCTATTGCATGCTTCCACATGGTTGAAATGTGCTCACTGTATTTGAAAGAAACGACAATTACATTTATGAGAAAGACCCAGTCTTTCTTTCTCTGTACTAATTTTAGAATCATTTTACCAGCCCTTACAATAAAAACTGATCATGTGAAAAAAAAAAGGAAGTTGAAATTGTCGGTAACACAATTAATCTAGCACTATAACTAATGATTGCTTGCTGTTTTCCCCTCCTTTTTCCTTCTTTAAGTTTGAAAATTATTCTTTTTCAATTTGTATATAGTTTTCAGAAATTTGAAAAACAGTGACATGTTCTGATTTCTCTAACCATATGATAAAATGAAACTATTAGCTTCATAGTATACCTCTGAGATAAAAAAAGAGAAGCTAGAGCATGAAGAGTATGAAAGGAAAATGAGATTTCCTGTGTTGACTACTAATTAAGCAACTAATTAATTAATTCAACATGTATTATTAAGCAGTAATTGTGAGTCACACATGCTATTGAACACAGAACATGTAGCTGTAAATAAGGAGGGTGCACCCGAAGCCTTCTCTAAGCTTGTTTTCCAAACCAGTCACGCTTAATCCCGAATACAATGAGAACCACCTGGGGAAACGTTCTAAAAATACCAATGCCTGGGCCAAGACAACAAGCTCAGGGGTGCAGCTCAGGAATAAATATTTTTATTGATAAAACTTCCCCAGTGATTCTCAGTGAAGCCTGAAAACCACTGGCCTCACCATAGCCTGGAGGTGCCTATGAAACCACAATATATTTTGAAGAGGAAGCGATAGTGGAAAATTTGATGTGATGTAACACAAATGTGTAGCGTGGACTTTGGAACGTCCTTTCCAAATTGTTTAACTTAAAGGTGTTAAAGTCTTCAGGTCTGGATTCCAATTTATAGTTAACTTAGAGGATAGAAAAAGTTATGTGGCCCGTTGCAGAAAAATACAGGCAAATCCAGAAAGTGGTACCTTCTCCAACCAGAAAAGAAGATGGGGTGGTGGTGGCTAATCTAAATGAAAAGAGAATAAAGAAACAATAACAGAAAATATAAAGCATAGGACTTCCCTTCTGGAGCAGGGGTTAAAGTATCAGCGCTATCAAGCTACTCTAGCCACTGTGGCATGAGTTCAATCCTGGCAGGGAGCTGACCCACACAGGGCACAGCAGACCTCTCCTGTCTCTCCATCTGCTTCCCTCAGCATTGTGTTTCAGTACATCTGCCTGTGCTGCTCGCCACTGTCTTTGGTGAATCTTTTTACCCCCGTGCACTCCTAGCCTACACCTCACTTCTTGTATGCATAAATAATGCATAAATGCATTAACAATTATTGTGTTCTGGCTCAAAAATTCTTGGGATATTTTTAGGGATGATTTCAGAAATTAAAATACTGAAATGTATGTAGAAATTAGATAATATTAGGTAGAATTGTTTTTTCTTAGGGTGCTTAGATATATCAATAATCTAGGTAAAGAATGTCCTTTTTAGGAGATAATACACTTAAGTATTTAAGGGTGTTAGCATCTTTCGAATGGTTTCTAACCCCAAATGAAACTACATATATAAGTAAGCAAATATATTCATACTTTGTAAAGGAGTTGAGAAGCTATTGAGGCTTTGAGGATGTGAATAATGATGATAATTATATTTAATTAACTAGTCAATAGCATTTGAGTTCTGTGTTCCAGGTAGTATGCTAATAATATCATATACATGGTTTAATTTCATTTTAAAACAAGCAATGTCTTAAGTATGTTACAAATAAGAAAACTGAAACTTGTAATGATGAAATAACTTGTTCAAGTTCACAGGAGCCAATTTGAACCAAGTTCTTCCTGTTCTATTGTGGGTGATCTTAATTGTTATGTAGCACTGTCCCGGCCGCAAACTATGATGTGACTACTTTAGTGGTTAAGGAAAGCACACAGGCTTCGGATTTATTTCAATTACAGTGTGAATTCACTTAGGGTTAATATGCCTACTTGATGGACTATGTCCTTCTTGTCATACACAGACCGGACTCTTTGGAATCAGGTCCACCTGGGTCCAATCTTAGCTGTCATTTAATAGAATCTTGTTCTTAGGTGATTTTTAAAAAACTTTTCTGGGCATCAGTTTCCTCTTCTATGAAGATGGGGCTAAAATTAAATGCTTTACATTTTTAGGGTTATCATGCAGATTTAACAAATATATACAAGAAAGCACTTAGCACAGTCCTGGCATATAGTAATGGCTCAATAAGTGTTAGCCGCCTACACTCCTACCCTTACTCTTTTGCAACTCTCAGAGGCCAGGTAGGTTCACTGTCGGTTCTAGCAATTTGAAGGAGAATTTTGGAGCCCTTGGCATCATTTACACAGCTTTTAATGGTAAGCAGAACAAGCCAGAAGGGAGACAGCAACCTGAGCCCCCCTGGGAATCTTAATACATTCTTTCATCTGGGCTTTCTCTGGAGTCTCTTTCCCTCATAGTCATCGCTTGTCCTCTCGTAGCCATTCCACTATAGCTGTCTCTGAGTAACGCCATCCTTATAGCCCCTACCTTAGGCTCAGGCATGGATACTTGCTCAGTGTCCAGTCAGGCACATGTGCCCACACCCATGCTACCTCTACGTTAACAAGATCAAGGCCACAGATGACAGCTACAAAGAACAATGGTGTAAAAGCCTGACCAACTTCATTTACCCTACTTCCACCCTCACCTTCTCTTAAATTTAATTTAGATGACCACATGTGAGTCCATTTATACAGAAGCACCCTGATGCTCATAGTCATGCTGGTGCTGAATTCTTCAATCATGTCCATTGACTATCAACTTGAATTCAGAGACCATGCTTTGAATTCCTAAATCTTGCATAGAAGAACTCAAGTAGGATTCAAAACGATGTGTTTCTTTGCATTAATTCCTTAATATGATATTCATTATGATTTAATTTTTAAGACTGTATCATATGCTAAAAATTAACTCTAGGGATTTAAAATTAAGATATTTTCAATGGGCTTCTAAAACTCACATAAACAGTTATTAATAAACTTTTCAGGACTATGAAAGTTCATTCCAGGTAAATAGAATAGTATGAGAAAAGTCACAGAGGCCCTCCCTGGTGGTGCAATGGGTTAAGCAACGCACTATGAAGCAAACCGTAGCCACTGCAGCACGAGTTCGATCCCTGCTGCCGGCCCGGGAGGTGATCCACATGGCACAGCAGACCTCTCCTGCCTTGCCCGCTGCTCCCCTCAGCAGTGTATTTCAGTGGACCTGCCTGTTCTGTGGCCCACTCTGTCTCTGGTGGATCCTCTCACGGCCCGCAACTCTGGCCTGTACCCCAGTTCTTGTATGCATAAATAAATAAATCTTAAAAAAAAGTCACAGAGATGTATACAGAATTTTTCTAGAGATGGGAAGTCCACTCAATTGGCTTATTGTATGTGTGAAAGCATAAATAAGAGATAAGGTTAGAAAGTTCTGTTGACAGACATGATTGCTCTGATAGAGTGAACCACTCTCAACTGTGGAGCAAGTGTGCCATTAAAGTTCCTGTCATACTGCACATACACATTGTACGTGTGTATATGTGTTTATTTTGTTGGGGCGGGCATGGACAGTCAAGGTGCTTGTTTTCTCTAAGCTCTGAATGCAGTGGAATGCAGTGAGGCTAAGGGGAATTTTGATGTAGACAATGAGAGGTTGTAGCCACTGACTGGATGTAGATAAAGTTGAATGAAGATGCCACTCAGGCTGGGGCCTCGAGCCTGATGATTGGGAAAATACAGCCGCCATGTTCAGGAATGAGAAAGTCAGAAGGGGAGATGAGAAATTTCCTGATGACCATGATGAGTTGGTTAGACCTCTGCTTCTTTCTTTTACTAGCTGCAGCACAGCCCACCATTTCAGGACCACGAGAATAAGGCTGAAGGCTCAAAACCATGAAATCCACCTGTCTTCAGCTAAGGTATTAGAGCATCTAGCATCTTATGAGCCAATACATGAGCACAGAGCAAAGGAAAGGACTTCAAGAATCTCTCTGTTTTTATTTTATAGGGGTGAACAGATATTAAGGATACGTTTGTAGTCATTCACAAGGTACATTTCTCTTGGAGCCCATGGTCAAGACTGGTTCAGAATATGCCTAGTCTAAACTTATGGGTGTTTCATGGCCCTTAAGAGTTGTCACTTCATCTGCTTTATGGACAGGCTGTTGAAAAAAGGGAAATGAATATTACAGGCAAAGTGAGTTTTAAGGAGCTACACAATAGATCAAAATGTAGCAATATTTTCACTCATGTATTTATTCAATTGATACTGAGTACCTAATGTTTTGTGATCATTAAAATTGGAAATGAGGTCTTTGCTCCTGTATTTTTATTTTTTAATTTTGACTAGTCTACAAAAATTTTTATTCTAAATCTATTTTTAATGTAAGTACAGAAACAGAAAAATAAGATAATTTTAGAGAGTGACAGAATTCTCCTAAAGTCTTCTTGAAGTTCCTCTTAATTTTTTTTTAAAGATTTATTTATTTAGGGCCCGCCCTGGTGGCCAGTGGGTTAAGCAACGCACTATGAAGCAAATCGCAGCCACTGCAGCACGAGTTGTATCCCTGCTGCCGGCCAGGGAGGTGACCCACATGGCGTAGCAGACCTCTCCTGCCTCGCCCGCTGCTCCCCTCAGCAGTGTGTTTCGGTGGATCCGCCTGTTCTGCTCCCTGCTCTGTCTGGTGGATTCTCTCAACTCCCCCACACCTCTGGCCTGTACCCCAGTGCTTGTATGCATAAATCTTTTTTTAAAGATTTATTTATTTATGCATACAAGCACTGGGGTACAGGCCAGAGGTGCGGAGTGGGGGGGGGGCGGTGAGAGGATTCTCCACAGACAGATCAGGATGCAAAACAGGCAGATCAACTGAAGTACACTGCTGAGGGGAGCAGTGGGCAAGGCAGGAGAGGTCTGCCGCACCATGTGGGTCCCCTCCCTGGCCGGCAGCAGGGATCGAACTCATGCTGCAGTGGCTGCGGTTTGCTTCATAGTGTGTTGCTTAACCCACTGCGCCACCAGGGAGGCCCTCCTCTTATTCTTAGAAATGACCTACAACTAACCTGTCCTAGTAAAGCCCATCCTCGGGGACCTCCCTGGTGGCACAAGGGGTTAAATCACAGCGCTATGAAGTTATCCACAGCCACTGCAGTGTGAGTTTGATTCCTGGCCAGGAAGCTGATCCACACGGTACAGCAGACTGTCTTCTCATGCCTTGCTCTCTGCTCCCCTCAGCAGGGTATTTCAGTCAATCTGCCTGCTCTGTTCCCCACTTCCTCTGGTAAATCCTCTCACCCCTCTGCACTTCTGGCCTGTACCCCAGTTTTTGTGTTCATAAATAAATAAATCTTTAAAAACAAAACAAAGCAAAAAAAACATCCTTGGGTCTTGCTTCAAGAGGAGCCTCCCCTGAGCCCTGCTGAGCAGGACCCCTAGCTGTTCTCCATCCCAGTAACGATCACCAGATGGTTGTTTATCTGTCCCCTTGTTTACTGTCTATCTTTGCCCACCTGCATGGTAACTCCCTGACAGCAGGAACCTTGTCTGTTTTGTTCTCATTGGGTTCCCAATGCTTTTTCCAGGGCTTGACCCACAGAAGATTCTTAGTAAATATCTGTGAAATTAGGTTAAACAGCCACCCAAGTTTGTCTGGAGCTGAGGACATGCCCAAGCCATAGGCCCATCAGTGTTTTAACCAAGGTAGTCATGGGCAAATCAGCAAGGTTGGTTACCCTGTTGGAATGTGTCTCCTCTGCATAAGAAATTAGGCCTAGAAATAGATCTTCCATGATCAAAGTTGAATCTCAAGTCTCTTTAAAGAGGACCTCGGGCAGAGGTGTCACTTTATATCATGATGCATTCAGTTGCATCCACTGCCTCTAGTGTAGTCTGAGCCATAGAGAAGAGTGAAAGTCAATGCCCATGGACTCTTTCAAGCACTGCTATCGCTATGTAGGGTTGGAGAAAAGTTATCAGGCTTTTCCACCCTCCCGCCATTGGTAGAATGATGGACACCTGCGGTGCTGCATACATGCCTAGGTGGGCATGTGCAGGTGGGTGCACCTGGGTTTGGACACAGGCATATAAGGGCGGCATCATGAGGACGCCAGCAGCAGCGGAACAGGATGCCAGCTAGATGAGAGCAGCAGCGAAGATGCGCCGGGGCCAGGAGGCCTGCCAGCCTCCTGGCACCCCAGCACCTCTGCCTGCCATGTACCTGGTTGCCTCTGTAAATAAAAGCATGAAAGCCACTGAGGGCTCTAAGACTCCTTCTTTTACCTGGTCTGCTAGAATCATCGAGAACTTGCTCTGTGCCCTTTGCTGGCACTCTATGCTAAAATAAAGCACACACTGAACTTCAGGGAGAGGATCTGCCTATAATCACAAAATCAGTGGAGCAGGGTCAAGCCTACCACATCTGGGCCTCCTCAAGTGTCTTGGCTGTCTGCTAAGGTAGTCAGTTTAGCTACTAACAGTGAAAACAGTCTTAATATGAAGGAGAATTTAATAGCTAGAGGATGCCTCTGAAATCATATGATCCAGTTATGTGTATTATGTAATTGGATACGTTGAAGAAAGTAAGCATCTGAGATGCTAACTTCTTCAGTTTACCATTCTGTTTATTTGTTCTTACCTTGACCAGGATCCCATTGAAAAGTTGGCTGATTGTTCTTACTCTACAGGTGAGATAATGAGGCTCTTTCATTGTTGCTTTCAGTAGGCTGCCCTGATTTGCATTTCCTCACTCATTTGTGTGCACTAGAACAAGTTCTGCTAGCCTTTTTGCATATTAATATTTCAATATACTATTTGTTTCTCCTGAAAAGAACTCCTGTTTGACAGCTTCAGATAGTCCCTCTTCCCTGGGCTGGTTGGACTGAGGTGTGGATTGATCACTCCAACATTTGGAGTGAAAAAATTTTACCACTATGTAGTTTGCAGAAAGAAAAGAAATGAAACCTAAAGACTCCTAGGGAAATGTAAGAAGGCTAAAAGGCATCTTATTTGGCAGGTGAGATGCTTCTGGATTTTATGTCATTGTGATAGAATATTTAAACGATTGGTCTCACAATATATATGGGCTATTTTTCTCACTAATGGAAGGAAAGACAGATAAAATTTCATATTCATTTTTATTTTGGTGTGTGTTCTGGATTAAAAGGTAACAATATATCTGTCATTAACCTTAATGCAAAATCATATATATTTAAAGATATTTTCAAGACAATATATCCTAGTTCAACCTTTATGGGGAAAATAACAACTTGTTAGTGTTTTGGAAGTTAGAAAGTCTGGGTTAACTACTGCCCTTTTAGATAGCCAGTGCCTTTTAACATAGGAAGGCAGGGCATGTTAAAACGTTTATAATGAGTTGTTAAAAGAACAAAACAAAACAAACTTAAAAATCAATGTTTTATTTTTCTTGGGAAATTTATCCAGACTGATATTTTATTTAACCCTTTGTTGAGAATTTCTTACTGTGAGAGGTGTTGAGTTCATACCTCTGCAGAAAAGACTTTGGTTTTTCTTAAGCCTATTTATTTATTTATTTTAAAGATTTATTTATGCATACAAGAACTGAGGTACAGGTTAGAGTCCAGGGTGATGAGAGGATTCAACAGAGACAGAGTGGGGAGCAGAACAGGCAGATTGACTGAAACACGCTGCTGAGGGCAGCAGCAGGCGAGCCAGGAGAGGTCTGCTGCGCCATGTGGGTCCCTCCCTGGCTGGCGGCAGGGATCTGCGGTTTGCTTCATAGTGCGTTGCTTAACCTACTCTGCCACCAGGGAGGCCCCTTAAGTCTATTTATTTATATATTTGTATTGAATGGGAGAGCTGGGATGTAGATCAGAGATGCAGGGGGTGAGAGGATTCACCAGAGACAGTGGAAAGCAGAACAAGCAGATTGACTGAAATACACTGCTCAGGGGAGCAGAGGGTGACACAGGAGAGATCTACTGTGCCTTAAGTGGGTTAACTCCCTGGTTGGGAGTTAACACCAGGGAGTTAACCCTTTGGATACCAGGGAGGCACCAAAACCTATTTCCTAACTTTTTTTTTTTTCAGGAGATACTCTTTTTTAGATCAGTAAACAATTGTCCATACCAGAACATTCCTCATCTCTTTGTACTCTTTCCAAACACCACCTATGCAAACAACAGCCATGTCTTTCACTGTACCTACTCATCCAAACACATCTTCAAACACACAGTCTGACTCAACAGACCTGCAGCAAATGCATCCTACCCACAGGGAGCTGGGTCCAGACATTCCACCTCCATTCCCTTCAGTTCTTGACCACTCTTTAGAGACAGCTAATGGGAGACAATTACTTGGATAATTATAGATTCTAAAATTATCACTAGTTAATTCCAGGTCCTGGAAGCATTAATCATATGCTAGTGGTGTTAGCATGTTGGAGATTTGACATTAAAGCAGGTTTCAGTCAAGAATCAAAGCTCTTTTGTCTGTTTACTCATGATGCACAGCAGAGAAGGAATGATTACATCAAAAAGCAAGAGAGGGGTTAATTTTGATTAACTATTTGAGATGTATAACATCATAAACAGGTTTTTCACACATTATAATTTTATATAGTGGAACACGATAACAGTCTCTGGACTTTTAACTCATAGTTACTTTTTATAAATGTAATCTATCAGTGAGCAGGAAAAGGCGAAATAACTTTACTGATAAATATTATCTTATAAGTCTTAATTTAGAAGTTTATGCATAACAGCTGTATGAAAATAACAAATTTTCATTATGAAATGCTTTAATCTTTGGAAATAAAGAAACTTACAAAATAAAACATATATATAAACACTTGTGTCCCAGCCACCCACAAATGACAATAGCAAACGCTTTGTCATATCTGTTTTATATCATTGAGAAAGAAGCATCAAGCTGAAGTTTCCTTGGTCTCCTATTCCCAGTCCTATCTCCACCCTCTCCCAGAGAGACAGCCATTCTCTCTAATCCACTAATGAATACAGTTAACTATGTGATCTATTCTATTTTTTTTTACACATGTAGCATTATGTTTTTCCATAATGATAGCTAAACATTGTAGAAAAATGCTGACTCTATTACAGAAACAGTGACTCTCTGTGACTTTATGTCAAAAGGAATGTTTGGACATTTTTTTAAAGATTTCTTTATTTATGCATACAAGAGCTGGGGTACAGGCCAGAGTCTTGGGAAGTGAGAGGATTCACCAGAGACAGAGTGGGGAGCACAACAGGCCAGCTTTTTTGACCAGCATAATATCTTAAGTAGACTTTATGAAGTCTGATAGATGGTCTAGACTGCAGTTACATTAATGATAAAGCAAACATGTTCACTACTTTATTTTTTTGAATTATCCATAAGATTAATGTTATTGGCATTGTTTAGAAAATTCTAATATTAGGCACTAGCAACATACAGAGAATTCTCTTTTATCATTTTATCAAGAAGTATTTAATAGAAAACATTTGTCATCAATATTTGAAAACAAGCTGTACTTCATTAACGTCAAAAAGGCTCCACAGGCTCATGCTTGCAGGAATAATTGGGAAGTAAAATCATGTAGTGTTTGAAATATTGAGCTTATCATTTGTGCTCTTTGACTTGTACAGCTTAGCTATTATCTTGTTGGACGACCTTGGAGAGATCATTTAATCTCTCTAGGATTCAATTTCCTTTTCTCAAAAGTGCTCTGGTTGCTGACATAGGGGTAGGGGAAGATAGAAAGAATGATCATTAGTATTTTTCCCCAACTCTAAAATTTTATTATTCTATTACTCATTTTCACCTTCTCCCTTCCCACTCAATGTTCTAGGACATAGATTGATAATTAGTCAAACCTAAGGAGTTCTTCTAGCAAAATAATTAGATTTAGTACTAAAAGCTACAAGAACTTGAAATGAAAAAAATCTTAATTTATGGTGAGATCAACTCATTTGTAAGAAGTCAAACAAAAACTGCTCCAAAGAGACATAAGAAATAGAAGAATATTTACTATTCACTATATAGATTTTATAGGATTTGTCTAAATAAACTCATGTTAAATATAGTTCAACTTCTACTCAAAATAGCAATACAGCTGATAAAAATGATGCCTATTTAAGGTTATGAAATGCCCAATGAGGATGATCTGACTCTCTCATGACCTTGTGATTATGTTGAATCTTATCATTTCTAAATAGCAATAGCCCTAAATTAAGGGTAAGGGTAAATAAGAATTAGAAAATAAGTGAAATAATAATTACCATAATGGAAAAATAATAAATTTTCTTTCAATAACTCTTGTCTGCTGTAAATGAAGATATAGTAATTTTTTTTACATCTTCTTAGGAGAATTTAAAAACTGACTGTATCTGTTGTGGAATTCCCCCTGGAGTTGATAAATCCTTCTTTACAACATTAAAGTCTGGAGATAAAAGCTGACAGTGACATAGAAATGTGGAAGGACATTGCTGAAGGTATCTTTTCTAGTCAATTCCCTTCTATTTAGGAATACCTTTGCAAATTTATTTTTTTATTTATATTTTTAAAAGATTTTATTTATTTTTGCATAGAAGAAGTAGGGTGTAGGGGGTGAGAGGATTCACCACAGGCAGAGCAGGGAGCAGAACAGGCAGATCTACTGAAATATACTGCTGAAGGGAGCAGCAGGTGAGTCAGGAGAGGTCTGCCGCGCCATGTGGGTTAGCTCCATGCCAGGAGATGAACTCAGGCCTTCCCCTAGGCTACCAGGGAGGCCCACCTTAGCAAATTTAAATGGGTGGTTTTGTGTAATATTTTTAGTGATCCCAGGAAAGGAAAATATGCCTTCTGCAATGACCCTGTCAGATTGGACCCAACATTCTCCCTGAGTATAATAATGGATGTGAAGAACATCATGAATGACAACAAATACTGGGAATTATTATAAAGATGACCATCCCAGTTTTCTGCCATAAAAGGATATTCTTTGACTTCTCTACTTTTCATAGTTTCTTTCTAGTCCTTTGAGTCTAGTGGCTCAACTCTTATCAATGTAAATGTTGAGGAGCTCAATAACAGTCAAATTGATGCAAATAAAGCCCTGTTAAAGACGACCTTATTTATATAAAAAGAGGAGTCATTTTTATTGAGTTCCTGCTATACAGCAATATGTTAAATGGTGGCAAATCCTATGTTGGAAACAACAACAAAGCAGAGAAGAACAATGTGGAGTGGATGTTACTACAGGTATAAACAGGGGGTCAGGATAGTTTCTCTAAGGATCCGTGTCATTAATTCTTTATCTTCTCCATACTGTTAAAGAAATTACTTTTACTACTTATGATTGCTAACTTTCAGATGTTTAAACTAAGCCCCAAATTTCTGAAGTGTGATAGCTGGCTAGTGGTAAATGCAGGATTAGGATTTCAGCCAGGTGGCTCTGGAGCTGTCCCCTCAAAATAGAGAGATGAGGAGGACTTTGGGGGATCTGTTAGAATGGGGAGCAGGACTGAGGTTTGGTAAAACATTGGATTAATATTGTCATAGTATCCATGTCATCATATCCATAAAACTGCTGTATTTTAAGAAAGTAAATATCTTTTCTTTTTTTTTTTTTAATTTTTTTCTAAGATTTATTTATTTATGCATACAAGAGCTGGGGTGCAGGCCAGAGGTGGAGAGGGAAGAGGAAGAGAATTCGCCAGAGACAGAGTGGGGAACAGATCAGACAGATCTACTGAAACACACTGCTGAGGGGAGCAGCAGGTGGGACAGGAAAGGTCTGCTGTGCCATGTTGGTTAGCTCCCCTGGTCAGGGATCAAACTCAATCTGCAGTGATTGTGTATAGGACAGCTTCATAGTGTTGTGACTTAACGCTTTGTGCCACCAGGGAGACCCCAGTAAACATCTTTTGGTGGAGAAAACCTTTAAAAGTAAAACTGGTTAAAATTTTCAGGGTTGGTGGGTATATTTG
The DNA here is from genome assembly GCA_019455555.1 of Galemys pyrenaicus. NCBI lineage: Eukaryota > Metazoa > Chordata > Mammalia > Eulipotyphla > Talpidae > Galemys > Galemys pyrenaicus. Next base: position 10,458,018 of record JAGFMF010011712.1, on the reverse strand, counting down.
GAGCTTACTAAGGTATAGATAAGTCAAATATTGATTCCCATAAATAAGCCTGATTTAGTCCAACCTTTTATTTCTGCAGGACCAGGAAGCTCACAATTTTAAGTGATTAACAGGACTTATAGCTCGTTATAGAACCAAGCTAGAAAGCTGAGCTTGAAAGATAATCAACCAGCAGAACCATGACAGCTGGGCTGGGCTTTCAAGACTCCGCTTTAACTCTGCATGGCTAACCAGCCAAGCACTCTGAAAGTCTGGCTCTGTTTTGAACTGCAGACTCAGCTAGGTGAGTGTGGATGACTGGGTCAGGGGAAACCCATTTGCAGAAGGGAAGGTGGAAGTATAATTAGAGGAAAAGATGTGTGAAGAGGCATAGATGAAAATGAAGGGAGCATCAGCTGAGAACAGGCAAGGTCAACTTCACCATGATTATTTCCACTGCAGGAAAGAGGAGGAAAAGAGGATAGAGCAGGAACAAAAAGGACTCCTCTATCTAAATAATCCTAATTATAGCCCTATAGGACAGATATGAATAGTGTAGTTTTATAGTTGGAAAAACTGAAACTCAGGAAAGCTATTTTACTCATTCAAGGTCACGTCGTGGACAAGAGTCTTCTGCGGCTTTAAGTTTTTTCTTTCCACGGGTCTCTTTCTGCCCCTATTTATTTCATCCTCTTCCCTTCAGCTTCCTTTTATTTTTACAATGGGAAGTAGTGAGGGTTTATTTTTTTTCTAAAATAGTTATTAAGTATCGAATGATAGAGTATGCGGTTGTCATGACAACACGACCTTTACCGAGGATCGGCTTTGCCGCCAGAATCATATTTCACAGCACAGGTTCCCTTTCTGTGTAACTTGCAACCGCCGCAGTTTCACATTTTGTGTGAGTGGCCACTTGCTCGTTCGCCCTCCAATAAACCTTTTGCCTATTGTGTGCCCCCAGCTGGAAGTTGCGTGGACAGTAACCTTTAGTTCATAATGATGTTCGTAGATACTGTATAACGAGTCAGGCAGGTAGTACACAGGTAAATGACATACACACACACACACACACACACGACTGCGCAAACAGCCCCGGGCAGGTGCACTCGGGAAGAAACGCGCGCCGGCGGAGGGCCGCGCCGGCGCTGGTAAACACCGCTGCTCCTCCGGCCTCCGCAGCGTGGGCGGGCACCCGAGCGACCGAGCAGCTCCAGTTCCCTGCACCCCGGGACTCTCCAGCCGGGTCCCCCCACCCACAGTGGGGGCGGCCACAGGGTGGGCGGCGAGCTGCGTGGTGATTGGTCCGCGCAAGCTGGCCGGGGCGGGGCCGGCGGACGCCGGAGCGAAGGGGGTGTGCGCCGCGCCTGCTGCTGTACTTTCAGTATAAACAAGGCTCCGGACTGGTGGAGCGAATATTGTTTCCTTCTTCCCGCGCGTTTTCACCGTGTGTCTTTTGGTCTTGTTGGCGAGCGCTCGACGGAAACCTGAGAAGCCGAGGATCGGGGGTTCGTCTGCAGGTGGGTGGTTCTCTGGGCTTTTACCCCGCGAAGTCACCGAATCCCGCACGCAGCGGGAAGGCTTGATGCTGCGCGCCGCGCTCTCCCAGACCGCCGGAGCCTCCGGGAGCCCAGCGCGAGCGAGCCCGGCTTTCAGAGGGCGCCCCCGCTGTCGGCTGCGCCCGGAGGCGGCCGGAGAGCTCTGACCGGCGAGCACTCGCGGGCGTAGGGTGCCCCGCAAAGGCAGCAACCCGGAGAATCTCTCTGCCCAATTGCCTTGGGCGTCTGCACTCCCCCACCGAGGGAACCTGACGCCAACAGGTGCGGGGCCGAGCGGTTCCGGTCCCGGGCGGGATGGGCTTGCGATTTGCCTGGCTCTCTCACCCCAGTGCCACAACCAGGCCTTCTGTTTTGAGGTCTTGGCAGATTTTGAGAATTTATCTGAGTTCTAGTCTCTATGCTTTCTTGTGCACAGCTAGGTTTTCTTCTACTTCTTGGTGTGTGTGTGTGTGTGTGTGTGTTGGGGGGGAGGGATTGTTTCTCGAGTAGGAGTCGGGTATTCTAAGATCCGACTCTTAGAAAGGCATTGGGAACAGTGCTCACCACTAACGAGTGATCTATATTTTTGCCTTGCCTTGTTCACCTGGCGAACTTGTACACACTGAGTCGCCTTGTGTTTGCTTGGGCTCAGGTAGGTCGCCTGGTCGGATGATAGATCATAAAGTGAGCTAGGGGGTACCTGGGAGCCTCACGGGCAGCCAGAGAACAGTGGACACAACTTCAGTGCCATATAGGAGAAAACGGGGAATATCAGGGCTTGTGTGTGTGTGTGTGTGTGTGTTGCTTTGGTCTGTCTGTCTGCATATCCTTTGACTGTTGCTTTCCACCTTACTCCAATCGAATTAGTGCAGTTCAGGCAAAAGCAACGTAGCTCAGTCCTCCGGCGGGGCAGTGCAGGGTGCTGTATATAGGAGATCCCTGCGCATCCTTTAACTCTTCTGAATGTAGAGTTTTACCCATCTCTCCCCCAATGAATTCAGGGGGTATACTGTTTATAGATGAATGTGCACAAATGTGTGTGCGCTGAATGCATCTCCAAGGAGTCCTTCGTCAGCAGCACCATGTGACTGGTCAGGAACTGCTGCTGTTCATCTCTATATTTAGCTGCGGATGATCTCTAAGGGCCGAGGGAGAGTCTCTGAACTGTGTGCATAAAGGGGAAGAGTCTAGGGATCTGGGTGTTGCACTCTTGAATAATGTCTGGTACAGTCAGACTCAGAAGGGGTGAATAATTATACTTTCCTTCTGAAAACAGTAGCTAAAGTTTAGCATGTGATGACTGTGTCTTAATTGAAAACATAGTCCAACCATGGTGATAAGCCTGAGAAAGTGGGAGGTTTACAATTAACTGGACTATATTCCTGCTTGGAGATTTGGGAGGAAAAAACTGGTTCTATGAGTTTAGAGTAAATGTAGAATTGATTCCAGAAAAGATATAAAAATAAACATTTTTGGCTGTTGAGATTTTCATAACAAAAAAAAAAGGCAGTTTATTATAATAACTGTTTTATTGGGGGAGAAAGACAGTGGTTGAGCTACTAAGGACCTGGGATATTTTTTACAGAAATAGGGTTCATAAGCAATGCTGTTTATATATTACTTTCAAGCAGGTTTTCTGGCAAAAATGAGATCAGTTACTGGTTAACAAGTTTCTTGTTGGCATTCTTCCACCACATGCAGGTCAATCCTTTGTTTTCCTAGAGGTGGCAACATTTCTGGCTACTAAGCATACTGGCCTTGTACTTTCCACTTGTTTAATGGAGTGTTAAATTATTAGAATTTATTTCTCCCATGGTGCATTTTCAGTCTTGCTCCATCGTATGTGCTTCACTAGATATTTTATCTGATATTACAACGCCTATTATCTAGGATCATACTTAGAATAGAGAATCACCAGAAAGTATTTACATGTGTTGTACTTTTTCCCAGCTGAGCATCCAATCATTGTATTTAGGTATGTTACTAAATATTATGCATCATAATCACACCTATTTCTTATAATATTACTAATATTGCATTCTTACTACCTTAACTTTAACTACTGGCTAACAAAATATAATAGACCCCCCCCAAAGCACCCACAAAAGCAAAATTCACACCCACATTAAATAACATCTAGGAAAAAGAGAAATGGTAAGAAAATTGAAGGGGAGAAGCCGGGCTGTTGAAACTGTGCTAGGTGAGGGATGTAACTTGGCACAGGAAGTAATGGGACCAGCTTGATCTACCTTCCAAAGGCTACCTGGAAGGAGAAGCAATTTGCATGACCCCCCAAAGAGCATTTCTTTGAAAGGGAGCTGAAAAAGGTGGAGAGTATTTACCCTTGCTTGGGAGAAGAATCTGGCATCCCCGAAGCAGGAATTGAGAATCTTGATTCTGATGCCACACAAAAGTTGAGAAACCATTATACTATTTTGTGAGGTCTTAAAGATGGATTGTACTATTGAAGATATGGCTTAAGATTTATGGGATTTTGCTGTTAGTGGTTGAATGCAGATTTTGCTTCCCTACCACTTCGCTTTTCAAGAAGCACAGTTGTCCTTTTTTGGTTCTCCAATTAAATATACAAAAATTATGTTCCTTAATTATGCTAAATTGACAGACATTAGCCTAGTACTGTGGGAAGATTTCTGCCTTGAGAATAGAGGACCTAGGATTCTGTTCAATCCAGGGCCCAAACAGGTAACTTACTCTCTTCCTATACCTGCAATATCAATAAATTTGACAGGATGTTGAACTAGATGATTCACAGAGTCTCTTTTAGTTCTGTGATCTTTGATTTTTTTTTTTTTTTGCTGTAGTCTCACTTCATGCACTTGTACCCTATATTAACAGTGGAAGAATAAGTAATTGGCGTTGATATTGATAAGGATATTCAGCTGCTTTCTGGAAGCATACAGATGCAGAGGAGAGTGAAGTTGATTTTTGTTGATGTAAACTACGTAGAGACTTAATATTTTCCTTGAACTGCTTTTTTTCTTTTGTTTTTCTCTTACAAAGTGTATCACAAACACTTATAAACAAGAAAATGTTTTAGCTTATTAAGTCAGTATTACTATCTACAGAATTTTTAATTTCACTTTTGAGCAGTCATTTTATTTCAGGTTTATATATTTACTCTCTTCAAGATGTGTGTATATCTGAAAATTATTCACTTGCAAATTTTATTAGAACACCCTGGCGTGAAAATTAGTTGAACACAAGAATAATACAAATTAGCCTGGTAAAAAAGGAGAATACTTTGTAAGATACCAGTATGTCACTATTTATTTAAAAAGAAGAATGAATTGAGGACATAGTTTTCATGTACTTGCAGTCAAAAAATAAAGTTATCCCCTAGCCATCCTTTATAATAAAGTGCAGTAGAAAATTCTACTTATTACCAAATGTCCTCAGTATCAAGTCATTTTCCTGCTGAGATGAATTGGATTTAGAGAAATAAACTGCTAATAAAGGATAATCCCCATATGGTATTCCATAAATTGACTTGAGATCTACTATGTATGAAAGATACGGTTAATTAAATTTAACAAAATTGAAAATTTAGTTTCTCACTTTCGCAAGCCCACATATTTTAAGTGGTGTCATAGCCACATGTGACGAATGGCCTTACTGAATTAATACAGAAGAGGGACATTTGTAATATTCCAGAAAGTTCTTCTTGACAGCACTTAATTAGATAATGATGATTTTTATTATCTAGAAGAGTACTGTATTCCTTTGGGAAAGGAAATAATTCTTATCATAGATGGGCACCTATGGCACAAGGACATAAGACATAAGGCTATCAGCTAGTATATACTTTCAATTGTGGAGCATGAAATATGCCATTTTCCTAAATTCAGTAATGTTCCAACATCACAAATGCCAAATTCTCTTTATTACTGTTTTTTTTTTTTTTTTCCTCCAGAGCTCTAGTTGTCCTTGTGCTTTTCTAAACCAGCACTGACTGTTACTGCTGGAAAGCCCCTACCCTTTCAAAAACAAGGAACATAGAGCCATCTACTGTTAGAATCAGGAACTGCATGGAAGTTGTAGCCTGAGAAACAACTCAATGTCAACAGTATTCTGTATTCGGTTCCCATACAATAAAAATTTATCTCCTAGCAAAGTTTTGAATGATTCTGCAGGTCCATTTCTAGTTGCCCTGTCTAGAAATGTCATTTTATATTTTAATGACCTGCTAACAAGATATCCCCAAGACAAACATAACAAGCTTTGTTTGTCTTCCAGGGAAACCGAAGATAGTAACTATTTGAGTCACAGTTCTCTTCCTTCATCGATGACTAATTAGTAAAGACTTTTAAAGTAGCATTTAGGATAAATCAAGCAAAAAAGTGATATTTTTTTCATAATTAGGAAAATAACACTACTATTTCATCTGTGTAAAGAGAAACAGGATCATCTTTTCTCAAAAAAGACTGCCTCTCCCTCCCTTGACTATGCCACTTACCAAGCATTTGGGGCTCAGTTCCAGTTCAAAAGAATGTACTTATCTGGAAGTTAACTTACTCATGCCAGAGTGAGTTGATTCTGAGTTTTGGACTCTGTATTATTTGTATTCTGTATACACCTCTTTCTTCAAGGAGGTGAACTCATAGAGAAGGTGTACTATGTCTACAGTTTCCAGACGTGCTCTTAGAAATCTAGGCTTCTAGGACTTCCCTGGTCAAGGAGCAAAATGATAAGATAATCTAGGCATTTTCAAGCCCTGCTTTGATAGTGTGAGAAACTTGACTTTATCTTTCACCCTGAGTCCAGTCTCTAGTTACATGCATTCTTCAAGCATTTGGCCAGTAGATGCCTTCTCTGAGCTAGCAGTGCTGAAAAGAGACTCCATGGATTTGTGACACCAGCGGGGGTAAAGCTGAACTGTGCGCTCTTCCTAACTCAAATCTCTGGAGCCTTAAATGGGACTGATGAGGCCTTTCACTGAGTGCAGAGTTCTTTGGAATCTAGATGGGAATCCGGGGACCAGTAATTCCAGTACCTAGGGAGCCTCTCCTCACTAAACAAATATGCTTTCAAAGTTCAGCTGTGATGGAGAGGCTGTCCTCTACCTCAGCAGGTTTCCTTTTTTAATTGGGATGCATGCCCAGCATTTTAAGTGATGCTAAATGATAGTGATCTGTGTACAGATAATGGATTTGTTAAATACTGCACTGAAGCATTTTGATGAAATAGGGATTGAAAAAGAAAACACTTAGTTTTCTTTGACTCTTAACTTCTCTGTCTCATTCTCCTGAGTGTGAAAGAAATGCTGAGCTGACATTCTTTTAGAGATTTACACAGCACCTGAGGCAGAGGCTGAAGGATAGCATCTGATTTTGCTCCTCCACCCATCTTTTCCTCAACTCCTTTTCCAATTCGAATTGTCACCTGAAACCACCTTCTCCTGGTGCACCTGCCTCATCATAAATAACATTGTGCAAAAGCGGTTGCTAATTCAAACACAGTCTGCTGTTTAGAAAAAGGCAGCTTTTCATCTGGTGCTTTCGTGGGTTTGAAACCATTAGGCATGCCTTTCAAATTCATTCATCCCTTAAATCACCCAGAGCTGGCTTCCTTGCTGGATCAATGTCAGGCCGAACTTTTTCAGGGTCTTGGAAGAACATGATATATCTTTGTGCCTGAATTAGCCATCCCTATAAGCTGTCTTGTCTGTCAGCCAACTTTTCAGCTAACCAAATTAATTTTAAGAAAGTGCATTCATCTTGTATACCTGAGTTGACTCTATCTTTAAACTTACCTTTAGGAAATTTTCCAGAAAAAAACAAAAACAACCAAAAACCTGTAACCTGTATGCTCAGCTTTCTTTTAGCATGGTTCAGTGTTTTAAAACCCAAAATCTCTCCCCCATTGCTTCCCCCTCTTCCCCAAGTATTGCCTCAATTTAGGGAAAAAACCTATTTCAGTTTCCACCCAAACCCAAATAAGCCTCATTTAGTAAGTTCTCTAAATCCATTTGATTAGTATTAACTGAAAATACAAGTACTCCTTGAATTCTAGGGAGTCAGACTTGAAGGTGTGAGACAAGATTCCCCTCAGAACTGTGGTATTTTCCTTCTTTGTGGAAAAGTAGATAAATAATATTGAGATTCAGTAGGCCAGTCCATGTGTTTTCAGTGAGTCTTAACCCCTTGAAAGTTTGTGAAAATCTGTAGGTATATTTCTTTCAAGGTGGTGTAGGGATAACTTTGTGATCTCCCTAAAAAGTTAAGAGCCACTGGCCAGATAAATTATATGCTGAGTTTTTGAAACTGGCTCCTCATCTTATAGGGTGAGGATCGCCTGTGAGTTCACTGCCTTGTGCCTTCTGCCCTGCTGGTAGTGACTGGAATCAAGTCAGCAGCTTTTTTAGGTGTTTCATATAAATCTTTTCTCCAAAGGGATTACTTTCTTTGATGCTTGACTCAACAGTGAAGTAATGCCAACACTTAACCTAATGCTGTCACACAGCATTAAAGAGTCAGTTTTTTGTAAACAGATATTTAGTAAAAAAGAAAAGGTCTACGTAGGTAGTTAGTTATACTGGGTTGGGCAAAATCTGTAGAAATGAAGCATGGCAGAGAGTGGAGAAGTTAGTTCTAAAATTCTGTTGGCAAGGGTGGAGAGCAGGACACGAAGTTTGTGGGAGCCCATCACCATGAATGCTGTAACGGTCAGAAAAGCAAAGCACACAGATCAGAGGAAATCAGAACTGACTGAGATGAACAAATGGATAGAAACTACGGGAGAGGAGCAGCCTCACAGCTCTTCTTCCAATATGAAAGCCATTAAATGATTCCTAGATTTAATCATTAGCAAGTGATTGCCTAGGAAGTAATACTTTTTGGAGTTTTCATGTCCAGTACTTGGTTATTGTATGGGTTTTCTTTTCCTTTTTTTTTTCTTGAAGATTTATTTTTACTTATTTATGTGTACAAGAACTGGGGTGTAGGCCAGAAGCGTGTGTGGGGGTGTGTGTGAGAGAGGATTCACCAGAGACAGACTGGGGAGCAGAACAGGCAGAGTGAAACACACTGCTGAGGGGAGCAGCGGGTGAGACAGGAGATGTCAGCTGCACCATGTGATTTAACTCCATGGCCAGGGATAGAACTTACACCTCAGTGGATGGGGATAGCTTGATGCTGCTGAGACCCTGTAGGGGTTTTCTTAAGAAACAAGACAATATTTAATCTTCTGAGCTTCACTTTTCAATTCTCGAACTAAAGACCTGGACATCAAATCTGTGTAGTACTGAAAAAGTCATTCTTCATATGGGCAATAAAAGGGAAAATATTTGTGAGAATAGAACCATCGTGTTTATTTTGTAGGTATGTAAAAATACACTTTACAAACAGTACTTTCTGTAACATTTTGCTGACCTTCCCCTTTGTTTACCAAATGCATCTATTACACAAGGTGGTTGATCTTTCCAGTAAATGGCTAGAATGGCTTTTATCAGGACCTAGAAGTGACAGTGAGCATGGTGATCCCATAAGGTGCTCCATTCCTTCATATATTATAGAAAAAAGACTGTCAGTATTTTCTTATCCCTCTACCCCTTTATGAGTGCACCTGAATTTCAAACATACTAAAATATAAAGAAATATCTCTGCCTAGATGGGACTGTGTTTTGATTACAGAGCTCAGAAGCTTAACCACTAATGATGGCTGCTTTTTCATAAAAGTATTTCATGGCATTAATTTATCTTTGGCGTAAGCATTTGTGTAGTACATGTAAAAATCTATGAATTCAAATAGTCTGAAGTTTGGAACACACTGATAGACTTCTCAATTTCTGGCTGGACATTAGAAGGTCACAAAAGACCACTGCAGTCTTACATGATGTAGGGTAATAACTTTTGAGCCTGCATTCTGGAGACTTAGGTTTGAAATCCTGCCTTCTCTCTCACTTACTCATTGTGTAACCCTAAGGGAGTTATTACAGTTCTTCTGAACCTGATTTTCCTAAGCAGTCAAAGCGGAGGGAGAATGCCTATCAAAAGAGATGGTAACAGCATCCAAAAAAGGCATTCCTAGGTGGTAAACCTTAAAGAGGAGTGCTGGCTTTCTCAGAGCCCCCATCCATGCTTCTAGGCTTCACAGGTAAGGACCTGAGGGAAGCTGCAGAGAAGTAAGACTGGAAGATCTTTTCCAGCATGCTGGGCCCATAGCAGAAGAATGTATAACTAACAATGAGAAAGGAGTTGGAAAGAGGTTGCTTGAATATATATAAGACAGACAAGTGAGATCAAGGTGCATAAATCAGGTTTGGAGTCTCTGGGAGTGACTTGGAGCTCAGTGATCGGTTATGGCTATGCATGCATTTAGCAAGGTGCTTCAAGGTAAATTAAATCAGCGGAAAGCAGAAAATACCCTGTGACATAACGCTTACTAAATTTGAGTTTTACGTATAAGCTACGGCCCCATTAACTACTTACACTTGGTTTCTATTTCTGTTTGCAGTCTTTTCTTTTGGAGGCTGGTAAGAGGAGTGTTTTCAGTGTTGGTTTTTTGTTTATTTTTTCGTAAAGATTTTATTTATACATACAAGAGCTGGGATACAGGCCAGAGGCACTGGGTGAGGGGAGTAGTGAGAGGATTCACCAGAGTCAGAGTGGGGAGCAGAACAGGCAGACTGACTGAAATGCACTGCTGAGGGGAGCAGCGGGTGAGGCAGGAGAGGTCTGCTGCGCCATGTGGGTTCCCTCCCTGGCCAGGGATCGAACTCACGCTGCAATCTCTGGGGAAGCCCCACAGTGTGGTGCTCAACCACTTGAGCCACCAGGGAGGTCCAAGCGTTGATATTCTGTACCTCTTCAAAGCAGTCCTGTGAGTGATGTTTCTGGGGACAATCCAAAAGCCTTTTGCCATTCCTCTCATAGTGCTCTAAGAACCTTACTGAAAAGAAAGTTGGTAGTTATGTTATCATTTGGAATTTTAGATGGGGTAAGCATGATTAGAAATCATTTCCCAAATGACAAACATATTTGGTAGGGGTGAGATAAATAACTCCCTGAAGTGTTTGTAGCTATTAAGGACTAAATTAGGACTACATTAAATCTGAGTCCTTTTCCTCTTCATGGGAGTAAGTACTGCTGCTTGGTGGCTTTTGTTGCCAATTCCTGGAAAGAGAACTGTGAGTGGCTGATGAGCATTCTGTGGGTTAGGGCTTACTTTGAATTAGCCCAAGACCACAGGGGCACAAAATACATGTGCTTTCTCTGGGCTCACTTGATGTTGTGGCCTCGTCACTGTATGCGCCCTATCCTGGTCACTTCCCTGGGAGGCTTACAAACAAAGAGATTAACCCAGATTTGATGCATGTGGGTTCGACCCCTCTGCCTTGCAGTCATTGCTAGTGACAGAGAACACTCCTTCCCTCTCCAGTTTCAGCCTTTGAATCCTTCTCACTCATTCTCAGACCTCCAGGAACTGCTTCTAGTTGACTGAAGTTGGAATGTGAAAGGAAATTTGTTTTGATATCTGGACCACGTGATTTCTGTGATACCTTAGCTTTTAACAGTTTCTTAAATTCCTAAATCCTGGACAACCATCTTCTAGAAGTACTTTATTAGGATTGCTCATTTCAGTAGCAATGGGAAACCAGAAGAAAATCCATGGTTCTTGACAGAAGGTAAAAACCTCCAAGGGCGTGATGAAGTGAGTTCTTCTCACTCTGTACAGGGAAGCAGGTTTTAACCCGCCAGAGCTTGAAACCAGGGCCTGGCAACTGGACCCGGCGGGACAGTGCCTTCTGGGGTGTCCCAAAGCAGCTTTTAGGTGTTTCTCACCTTAGGTCTGGACCTCCCAGTCTAAGTGCATTTTGAGTTGCTCAGGGCGAGGGTAGAGACACATTTATTTTCTTTCCAGCAAGGACAGCCCATCTACATCGCTTATACTGCATAAGAATCATGGTCACAGAAAACTGGAATTTGAAGATATCAGGGACATACTTTGCTCATTGCCTTATAAAACGTGAACATTGAGTCATTTATTTCACTGCGATGCCTGTGTGTGAGGTCTTACCCACTAAACACTTTCATCCCGTTGTTCCGGATTCCTTGACCTTATGACCATGTCCCACTGAGCGTGAGGCACAGCCTTGGGGACCCTGGTTGTGACAGAGCTCCCCGACTGAGCCGTTCTCAGGAATCACTTTTCTTTTCATCTGTGGCTCTTTTTCCATGGAGTCTTTTAAATTCCCCCTCAGCAGTGCTTCATGGATGGACAGAAGTACAAAGAACTGAAGCTTTACTTCAGTTTCCCTTTCTCGATGCTCTCTTCTCTCAATGTCAGTTTCACCTGCCAGGTGGAACTTGTAACGGATGTCATTTTTTCCATCCCTCCACCCTGCCTGAGCACCCCCTGCGGAGGCCCACTCACACTTCGTGGTGCTGTGGCCTGGTAGCTGGAACAGGAACAGATGTGCCTGCAGTGACGTATGTGCCTCTGAGGGGGGCGCTCCACACCCTTTCCCTGTTTGGATGTAAATCTCTCTCGGCATCTTGAAAGCAAGGATTAGCCCAGGTTGTGTCCTCCTGCAGTCTCCACACACCCTGCCCCTCAGTCCAGGCCTGCAGTTTGGCTACGCCATTGTTTGCCTTCTGAACCCTCCATATGGGCAGCTCCTGAATGCCTCCATTGTCCAAACCTGCCAGAAACCAGAGCCCTTTTTCAGAGCCTGGCGCTCTGTCCCAAGGAGCCCAAGTCCTAACTTAATAGCCTCTTGCTTCTACTGAGACCCCAACGAGGGCTGTGTTAGCTGCCAAGCACACAAATGGAGAGGACCCGCATGGTGCCCCTTGTGCCCCAAGTTAGATGTTGTCTCAGCCTGCATGTTGACTGAGAACTGAAGCTTTTTAGAGGCCCCACACTCCAAAAGAATTGGATACAAAAGGGTGAGGATCGATAGCATCTGATCTTCCAGTGTGGCTGAGAAATCAGTGTTAAACCTCTTGATGCGTGTGTCCACCTGTACGTACCCTCATGTACACACAAGTGTGCACACGCACACACACTCGCTGTGGATTTTAATTCTAGGTCTCTTTTACAATTTCATCTTTTACATCTTCTGTTTTGGCGATCCTAATTCTTCTCCACCACTTTGAAAACTTCCACATTTCTACCTTTGGATAATACTGGATTCAGTGGGATAAAGCAATTCAAAGACCAGTTCCTCTCCCCGTCACCCCCCCCTCCGTCCCCCCACCACCCTTCACATCCAAATGTGAAGGAGTGATATCAAAATATGACAGCCAGAGACTTGACTTGAAGTTCAATTGGACCCTTTGATCTAAGCATTTTTATGAGATTTAGTTGAATGGATAGTTTCTCAAAGTAGACATACATGTGCTACTCAAAGAACAATTTGTTTCTTGATGGATTCACATTGTATCAGAAATTAACCTTTTTTAAAATTACCTTTTCCCTCATTACTATTAAATCTCAGTGTTTATGAAAGTTTACTTTCCTGTTTGGACTACATATTGCTGACATTCTGTTTTTTTCTCTCTTTTAATTTATTTTAGGACAGCATGCCTCAGACTCCTCCCTTTTCAGCAATGTTTGACAGCAGTGGTTACAACCGAAACCTGTATCAGTCTGCAGATGACAGCTGTGGAGGGTTGTATTACCATGACAACAACCTCCTCTCCGGATCCCTGGAAGCACTCATCCAGCACTTAGTACCTAATGTGGATTACTACCCGGATGTAGGTGTTCTTGTTCTACTGAAATCCATCCTCGATATTCAGCAGAAATGATGATGTAGTAGGCAGGGACCCTAGATACTATAGATTTCCATCTGGGAAAGCAAAGAACTTTCCTAATAAGAAAGTGCACATTGATTACTGAGTGTTTTGCGATCACGTTGAACCTAGGTATGATTTCGATTTTGGCTGATGTCAGCATAGCAATTTGTCTGCAGGTAGGCACCACCTTGCAGGCAGTCAGATACTGTTGGAATGAAATATGCTTGATTCATGCATATGCACACCTGGATCCTTTGAGCGTAATGCCAGAGATTACTGGATGCTCCCAGAATGTGTATTACCTTTTTTTGTTGTTGTTCTAAGACCATTACTATGCTGAGAAAAGCCAGGGAAATACATAGAAACAACAAGATTGGTATACCATATGCAATTCTTTATAGGTTGGTTCTTAGATGGCATGCTTAATGTTTAATAACCAACATTCGCGTTGCTAACACTTTTGAACTTTATTTAAATTTTCTCAGTCGTGATAGCAATTCCACGAGGGTAAAGAGGGAAAAACTGAAATTGGAGTGCTGAGTATTGCATGTTTCTCCACTGCCAGTGCTGTCAGTCAAAGCCAGACTTTCTCTTTCTGGGGCAAGTTATGTTTCTTTCCCTTCCCTTGTGCACAGTGGCTCCTGTTATGAAGCAGCTGGTTGTTGTTAAAGATTTCATGAAAATACATAGACAGTAGGTCCATGTTTTTATAAATAAAGACTTTAGTGTACAGGGTAGTTTGTGCTTGCCACCATAGTTCCCTGTCATGTTCCTTATTGAGTTATCTCTCTGTCTGTGATTTGTTGCTTAACATTTTCAAATATGTTGCCACACAGGGAAAACTTGTAACCAACAGTAAAAGGAACCCCTTGTTCAACCCCATAAGTGTTTATGAGCCACTAAATAGGCCTGGGGTGGGGAGGGCGACCCATGGAATTTCTCTTTTCATTTGGTCTGAAACTATTATAACAAATAAGCACTATTTCATTACTGACTTCTTGGGAAACAGTGTGGTTAAAGAAAAGCATATAGAGTGATATTGTGTTTTATCAAATTGCTTCGCCTTTGAGCAAGTAAATAGATGACTTGAAAGCCTGCCTTTGAATGTTTTGACACAAACACTCCAGTGTGCCCCAGTGGGCACACTGGGGGATTCCTGAGCTAATGTGGGTTGGGTGTTTGTGTGGTTACCATCGAGTTACCATAATATTTGGACACAGAACAAGGTTCTGTATGGGTGGTATGCTTAAGTTAGATTTATCTCTCTAGGCTAAATTTCATTCTTTTTTACTAGAATGAGTGATTGTTCTGGGATCCTGGCTCCCAGAGGATGGATGTGAAAATGTGCTGTGAATAATTTCGGGAGCTAAACTTACTCTGTTACTTCTGTTATTTTTAGTATGGCTTAAGGGAAAAGATACATTAAGAGGTGAAGGAGAAATCCATCTTGCAGGTTATTTTTTTTTTAACTAATAGACATCACTTTTGAATCAAGAGACTCAATGAAATATGATGCAGAGGAGATAGTGATTTTAGAGAAAATGTAACCATGATGATTTTCTTGTCTCTTACCACAGAGGACATACATATTTACCTTCCTACTCAGTTCTCGGTTATTTATGCATCCCTATGAGCTAATGGCCAAAGTCTGCCACTTATGTGTTGAACACCAGAGAATAAGTGATCCTAATGGTGATAAGGTAATGCTACATTTTGAAATTCACTTTATTTTTTCTATTACATATGGTCCTTTTATGGCTTAGACTTTGTAAAGTTGGCTTCCCAGGTAAGAGTGCATAAATGGCAAAGTGACTATGCACAGGGAATTTGGAATGGTATAAAGATCACAGTATAAATCTAATGCTGTGAAAGATTTCCTGTATCCTGCCTTCAATTGATGGCGCTGGGCATTAATTTAAGGGAGGGAGACCCACTTAAATCCCCAAATCTGCCCTAGAAGTTTATGATTTTTATTTATTTGATGTAGTTTATGGGATAGACACTATTAAGTTGAATTTGCTTTTTCTCCCTAGAGCCAGATAAGAAAAATTGCCCCCAAAATCCTTCAGCTCCTGACAGAATGGACAGAAACATTTCCATATGATTTTCGGGATGAAAGGATGATGAGAAACTTGAAAGATCTGGCTCACCGAATAGCCAGTGGCGAGGAGGTTGGTAACTTGAATTCAGCACAACCATAGCTTTACTGGGGAAGGGTCTGAAGTACATATCAGAATCTCCCCTGCTTTCTTTCTGTTTTGCCTTTGGGCAAGTCTTCAACATAGTATATTTGTCTGTTTGGTATGTCAAATGGAGATGATTATACAACCCCACTTCAAAGAGATATAATCTGGAATTTTATGTGATTAATATGGGGGTAAGTTCATGTCAATTCATGCACGGGATTCATGTTGCAAGGGTGCTTTAATTTTACTTTACTTGTGCCTCTTTTCCTTTCCAGAAGTTTCTTTCCAAAAGTTTTTTGTTACTTCTTTTACCACTGTAGACTCTATGCTGTGCCCTCTTTGCTCCTAGCTCAGTGCCTGGCTCTGAACATTATTTGAATGAATGATTGAAAGAATAAATTCATAAATCACTGCAATAGAAAGAACATAACTAGTTAGGTAATAAATATATGGATAGGTATTAACACTAATAGGTGTAAAATAAGTAACACATTAACATCCAACAAATAATAAATAGTACGTAATCGATTTTAAATAAAGATAGATGACCTGGACTGTGGAAGAGAAAAAGCAAATGTACTAATGTCAAGAACCAATAGAGTAGGACTGGACAGCAGGGATATGAATGTGAGTTCCAGGTAAAAGGAAAATATATGGATTACATAATTTTCATTGTTAGAATAAAGAAAGCATATTGATTCTTCAGGGCATTAAAGTAAATGAAAATTTCCAGAACATTCTTTTGAAGTCTTTTTAGAGAGGTATAGAATGACATGGAAATTGCACTGTATAATATTTATGACACATGCTGCATGAGAGAAGCTGAGGCCATAAGACTAATATGTAAATTAGCAAAGGTAATTTTTTTGGGGAAAGAAGGCAAAGAGAAAATGATCCAAGTCTTCTGGTGCCTGGAATTTGAGGCTTAGTCAAGGTTAGCACCTAAAATAAGTGGAGATGGGAGGCAAGTCTCTTGGATAAACTTGCACAAATACCACTTACCTCAATTGAGCCTTTGATAAGAGCTAACTAGCTGTGACAAATTCAAAGTTATCCTCTTTGAAGCAGGCCTGGAGGACTGGTGTTCTGTGTTGAGGCTTGTTGGGCAAGGATGTCTTTGTAGTTTCTGTGTTGCTGGTGAGCTTCTGGGAATAAGTTGCTCAGGCAGGGATACAACATTTTCACCTAGAGAAAGATAACAAAGCATTTGGCAGTTACAAGATATCTTGTTCATTCATCTTAAAATGCAGTTTCCCATCATGAATAACCTTCCTTGAGAAGTCATTATTTCAGGGATGTACTCTAAAGAGCATGTAACAAGATACTCCCCTCTCTGCTTCTGATGAATATATTTGCATGCTATTTCCCCCATCTTAAATAAAAATCAGACTAAAATTATGCAAAATTAGCCTTTGAAAAATTTGTACTTGGTTTTCTACATTATATTCTACACATGAAAAGGGAATTAGCCTTTTTACTGTTCCCTTCTGACATTATATTGAACCCTCATGCTCTAGACAGCCATTGCCCCTATAAAGCTGAGTGGATCATTTCCTGAGTCATTTTGCAAGTTCTGACTGTTACAATCACTTTGTAATTTTGTAGGTAATAGGTTTTAGCAAGGTACCTGCTGGTAGGTCCCTCCATCACAGAGGCAAAGTTAAGCATCACAGTGCAGTCTTATTGTAAACCCTGGATGGGTTAGCTGTTGGGTTGCCTGGCAGGATGTTAACAGACTCGGTGACCTTAGATTATGAAAAGCTGCTCAAGAGATTAGTGGCAACATAAGGGCTTTTCTTATTTGAAGGTTGAACCCTTGAGTTGGTCAGTGCTTCATTTCAGTGAAATTCTGTTCAGGTCCTTAACTTTCTATACATGCATCTCACCTTCCCTCTATAGTCAGGGTTTCTTGGTCCCTTCTGAAAGGATCACCTTAAACATCTTTTTCAGAAACAAAAAGTTAGTGTTTAGAAAATGCCAAATGGATCATCTTTGGTGTTTCTTGGCTTGTGAGTCAGAGACGGAGATTGCTCTTGTGTTGGCCAGTAGGATTTGCTTTCTTGTTAAAGCAGGATCAAGCTGTTCAAGGGGTAGGTGGGCTGCCCGCAGGGCTGAGTAGACTTCTTATCAGTGCCCCCATGTTAATAGCAAGTCCTTGAATATTTGATTTGGGGCATGAAAAGAGATGAAAAGATCAGCCAGGTTTATTCAATCCATTAACTTAGGGATTGAATGGAGGGTGTCACCTGTCCAAACACCATGAACTTCACCCTGGGCTGTTATTTCCATGACAGCTCTGTCCAGCATTGAGTTGATGGCAGCTGGTTGATCTGAGTGTTCCCTTAGTTCTCTGCTCCTTCCTTGTAGGTGACTGCCCTGTGTTCATGTCCCTTACAGCTCTTGGCTTAACAGCCTCCTATTCTGTCATGTGCTTCGGTGTCTGTCCCTAGAGAGATCATCTCTCCCTACATAGCCATGACCCACTCCCCCCGTTATAGGCTTTAACCAGTATTCAATTCATAGTATCCTGTGAATAGTAATTACTTGCTTTTTTATTTCTTGTTTCACCCCAATAGACTTCATAATGGGCCTCCTTTGCTTACCATAACATCATTAACTTCCAGTTCAGTGCCTGGCTCTGAATATTATTTGATGAATAGATGAGTCAATCAATCAATTACTGGACTAGGGAAAACATTTTTCTCCATGGAAAGATTATTTCCCTCCACAGGAAGGAGTACGGGCTTGTTGCTTCTTGCCGAGAACTTCAGGGATTTCTTTTTCTTTTTGGCAATCACAGAATCCAGGTGTGCCCTCTATATAATTTAGCTGGGTTCTTCTGAATCTGCTAGGACAGTTCAACGTAACTTGGCTTAATGCATTTCCCTCGTAGGGATCTGGCCAAAATGAAGTGGTTTATTAGGACTTGCCTGCGAGAAACATGAAATGAAACTAATGATTGAATTACATGACAAATGACTGTAGTGGGTAGAATGCAATTTTCTTTTCCTTAAGGGACTGGTCTTTATAATAAGAACTTCTATCTTTATTTGCTAGGTAATTACTGCCACTGGCATTTGAAGTTATAAAAAAGACTAAGTGCATATTTAGTAATTCATGATTCAGTGAGGAAGCATGCTTAACAACAAGAAGCTTGGCTTCTCGAGTGGGATCAAATGCAGCAGGAAACTTTTAAGAGATCATAGAGATCACTTGCATATATTCTCTCTCATTCATTCTCCCTCTGCCCCCTCCCCCCGTCTCCTACATACACATCTTATTTGGGTAGTTTTCTCCCTATACCCTATTGTGCACATTTCCCCCCTTAGATTTGCTATTTCTGTTTGCACAAGTGACCCTCAACTGACCGTTCCACTGCCTCTTCCCTAAAATGCCTGTTTAAACTGTAGACTAAGGACCCTGTAGCAGATATACCAGAGGTCGTTAAATGCACACTGTTGTATAGCCCAATCACTTGGGTAGTATTTACATAAAGAACCCCAATCTGTGCCTCAGACCGCTCTGGTTTGGCATCTGGGTGAGAGGGACCCAGGCTGCCGGCTGCCATGTTTAGCTGATTATTGGGCTGGTACACACTCATTCTCGGCTGGCAGCCCAGGTAACGACCTGAGCTGGGTCGTGATTTCTGACAAAGTGTTTTCCCTGAGCATCTTGAGAAAGCGCGAGGGGCCAGGTGCAGGAGGTAGGAATGGTAACTCACACAGGAGATGCTGAGACATAGGCTAATGGGTGAGATTTGAAAATGAGTTGTTTATAGTTTGAGTGAAGAAAACTTGCTGAAACATGTTGCATATTTACTGGATCTAAAAAGCCGCATTTTGTGGGAAAGTTTTGATGGTTTGTTTTTAATAAACCAGGTAATATTAGGAGCATCTTGCACTTCTGAAAATTAAAGAAATAAATCACACAAAGCTCTTAAAACTTCAGTCAGTTCTGATTCTCTCTTTAAAAGCAATGCCTTTTGTAAGTTTTGTGTGTGGCCTTCTACAGTTTCGTCTTGAGTGTCTGTGTACTCATACACATATGGCCCATCCATAGAAAATGCATGTATAATGTGTATGTGTGTACCTATTCATTCTGTCTTTTTTTCACTCTGTCTTGTGTGGGGGATCTCTTCTTGTGTGCTCAGGGAGATGTTTCCCCTTCATCTACCACACATGAATCCAGTAATAGAATTGGACCTATTTTACCTTTTTAAAAACTATTCCGTTGGAAACAAGTATACTTTTTTATAGAGAAAATTCAGTTTTTCAGAAAGACTTACCATAGAGAAGACTTCTGCCCACACCAGGCTGTTTCATAGTCATGATTGTGAAGTTGCGGGTTACTCTGACACAGAGGCTTTACTTATCACGACACTTCAGCTTTCTAAAATGCACTCTGCACTCCAGCTGGTACATACTGCAACTAAAGTAACTCCAGAGTGCTTATTAACTATCATGAATAACACACTGAGAAATATTTGCACAACTTTTAGAAGTAGCATCTAATATAGGCATTTAATATGACATTTAATACAAAAATCTGAAGAAACCATTTTAAGTAGAATGACTAAAAGTGACTTAAGATTATGAAAGTAGGAGAGGCAAAGGAAATAAGCACAGAGATTTAAAATAGCCCTCAATGTAGTCTTGAGCTGCCTCGAATTCCAAAGAAAGAGGCATTCTTCTTGAGTGACAAGCATATTACCAGAAAGATAGTATCGTCTAAGAGGATAACCTTAATGCTGAGGGGAAGACAGCAAGTTTTTTAGTTTCATTTTAAAAAAATTCTTGGGTATGTCTTTAGTGATTTTCGGGTGGTCTGTGACTGTAGAGAGAAAAAAAAAATAGGTCATATAATGGACTGTTTAAATAAATCAGTGGGATCCACACTCACGAAGTAGAGAAGGAATAAAGGCGGTTGTGTTGTGCCTTCCTGCTTGACTCTGAGTACTGACAAGATGTGCTTGCCATTTTCCTGAGCAAATAACTATTCCTTTGAGTTTTCTGCAGTATTCTCTGATAAACCAAATTACTTCTGTAAAAAATACAGTTCTTAGACATGTAAGTCAGATGCCACTTAGGTTTTAGACAATTAATCTCAGAAAATGATTTTGTGGTACCTTTCAAAAGGGCCAGATTAGAAAGTGAAGCTTCAGCTTTCTGCCTGTAAAGTCATCGGCCTTCTCCTCCTGCAGAGCACTAACTAAGAACCACGCTAGTTGAATCAGCCTGGTGCCTTTCTCTGGTAACAGGAACTCTACCTACAATGATATTTGTTGTTTGTTTGGCAATTTGATCACAGTAGGAAGAATAAGGGAATCCTGTAACTTCAATCATGGTAGCTGTACCCTAAGGATTGATTGGTTATAAAGTTATTACATTGCTTAGCAAGTGTTTTCAGAGCCAGGAGTTTGACATTTATGATACATTACAATTTTTTTTTAAATGAACGTCTCCTAAATGTTGTGGCTGCATTACAACACAATAGCAAACAAGATGGCAGCTGGTAGTAGCATTACAGGGAGAATTGCCACATGGTAGAATTTGGTCAGGAACATTAACATTGACTCAAGAATACAGACGAAACAGACATGAACCAACTGATAGTCAGATTCAAAAAATGAATGTCTACTGTTTCCTCGTGGTAACCAGTGTTATATTTGGAAGTCAGTTGCATCCGTTGGGTTGGTGGGTAAGTGGGAGGTAGTGGTGCATTTCCGTCTGGTAGCTGTCCATGCCCAAGACTCATGAGACTGAGAATAATAAGAGAAGGGAAATTGAGAAGTGAAAGTATTAGGCGAGAGGGCTCTGGCTTGCTCTTACTGCCATTTAACTTTCCATAAGTAAACTGGTACATTCCTGTGCCAGCCCAGGATGCTGTACTTACTGCATTGGGTTCCCTCAAGAGAAAATCTAAATGTGATTTGGTGCTTTCTTGGCCGGGTCTGAGTTTTACTGTTAAGAGCAGCCTGAGAAAATCTTACAGGTCTGTTCAGACATCTTTTGCATGTGTGTCTTTAATCCATTAGAGCTAGGCTGAAACTGCCCATAACTGCCCTGAACCAAAATGGTTCTCCAACTTCAAAGTCAGATCATTTTAGTGTGTACTTTCTGAGCATGCTTGGTGGTGAAAATCGACATGCTGTTCCTTGGCAGACATATAGGAAGAACGTCCAGCAGATGATCCAGGGTCTGATCCGCAAACTTGCTACCCTCAGCCAGTATGAGGAAGTCCTGGCAAAAATCAGCTCCACGTCCACAGATCGACTTACAGTTCTCAAGACTAAGCCACAGTCAATACAAAGGGACATCATCACTGTTTGCAGTGACCCTTACACATTGGCCCAGCAACTGACACATATAGAACTGGTAAGTTGCATAGTCCTGTTCTTGGCAATCGGTGTTTGTCGGCGGTAATGCCATCCAAGAGGTTTCATAGTCCAAATGAGAAAAATGTTTGCAATAGCTGGGGTATGTTTTGTTAGAAATTTGAGGATGAAAGCTTCAGATATTCTGGGAATTCGCTTTAAAATAAATACTAAGCAAGACTGACACAGAGTTTATTGGCCTTCTACATGTTCCTCCTTTAGCTAGTATTCCTGTTAATTGCTCAGTCTTTCATTATCTAGTGGAACATTGACCCAAGCTGAAAATTGCTTCTGGTCAGATTTTAAAAATACTAACATTATTATAGGTTAAAGGTTCACTTTATAAGCTGCATTAAAAATGGGGGTGGAGTCAAAGTCCAGAGCACTGGCAGTTCATGTCTTCTCATTTTCTTTAATATTGTCGACCTGCTGGGTTTGTATTTCAGGAGAGGCTCAATTATATTGGGCCAGAAGAATTTGTTCAGGCATTTGTGCAGAAAGACCCTTTGGACAATGACAAGGTAATCAGTCTATGCAGAACTTATCCCTAAGACTAGAAGTGGAATTCCTTAGTCTGCCATGCACAGGGGATAGAAATGGGGACTGTTTTGGTCTAGGTTTTAAAATCAGAGAAGTTTTTTCCTATTAACCATATCTGTTTCATAGCAATTTTTCTTGAGCTAAGTCTCCATGTGCCTTTATAGGATTCTTACCTCATCATTAACTTTTTAGCCTTTCTTCCTCCTCCTCATTGGGAAAGTTACCAAACAAGTAGATGCAGGCATCTGGGATGATGGCAGTAGGAGTTGAAAGCATAATGATTTTAGCAGATTGAGTCAGAAAGAGCTTGCCAGACAATGCTCTGCTCTTGATTCAGTAACAACAGAGGCAGTGAAAACAGTAGCACTGTATACCCAGAACTTGAGCATGGGTCTTGACTGCTTTGCCTCTTGATTTAAGGGAGATGATTCTTGTCTGAGTGAAGCCATGTAAAGAAGGTAAAACCAGGCATGGGCTGTAAAATCAATGTACATGCATAAAAAAATTGTTTCCCCTTGCATGACCTGTGCAAGTGTTTTTGAATTGTTGGGCAAATACTGCATCACCCACAAATGAAAACCCTTCTTTCAGAGTAGGACC
This sequence comes from Galemys pyrenaicus, assembly GCA_019455555.1. Taxonomy (NCBI): domain Eukaryota; kingdom Metazoa; phylum Chordata; class Mammalia; order Eulipotyphla; family Talpidae; genus Galemys; species Galemys pyrenaicus. The sequence goes on along the minus strand of JAGFMF010011712.1, from coordinate 10,435,046 downwards.
AGCAGCTGTTTTCCGGCCTTAGAATAGTTTCCCTCAGTACAGGAAGTGAAAATTAGGTGTTGCAATAGGAGGACGTTGGACGTTTTTGTTTGTCTGTTTCTTTTGAAAGGAAGGAAAGAGGAGCTTAATTAACTTGTTGAAGCTCGTCCTTGAACTCCAAGATGAGCTGAGCTCCTTTGGCTTTGTGCAAAGTGTCACTTTGCCCTGCTAGAGCCCATGCTGGTGTAGACTTCCTTTATCTATCTTGGAGGATACTTGGTTTCTTGCTACATGGTGTTCCAAAATTTGTCCTAAAGTAAAAGAAATTTAAAAATTTTAAAAGAAATTCTGAAATTTTAGAAGAAAATTTTCTAGTTCCCTGCATTCTTAGCTTCGTTCTGTGTTGATAGCAATTAAAAATCACACCCCGTTTCAGGATGCAAGCAAAACCCTTTTTCTGATTTGTGCTTCTGAGAATAGACCTTACCTGGAGTATCATAATTTTGTGGAAGGAGAAAAACATCATGAATGTATCAGAGTAATTTCTAGCCTATAGGGCATTCCTCAACTATACTAATGGATTTTGATAATTATGTAATAATTAAATAGAGTCAAGATAATTAAAGAGAGTCAAGAATGTTAGTAATTCTCCTCCCCTTACCTCCCCATTCCAAGAAAACATTGTAATCAGTAAATTGAGAATAAAGGACTGTATATGTCAAAAAAATGAGAGCCCAGTAAACTTTTGTTTTCTAACTCTTCTGCACATTTTGCTTTCTCTATAGAATTGTTACACTGAACGGAAGAAAACACGGAATTTAGAGGCTTATGTAGAATGGTTTAATCGCCTTAGCTACTTGGTTGCTACAGAAATTTGCATGGTGAGAAAATTTTCTCTGTCTTTTTGTTCTCAGTATTATTTTTCCATAACTTAATTTACATTTATTGGTTCCATATCATCCCTTTTTCTCTTTTTCTATACAGCCTGTAAAGAAGAAGCACCGAGCAAGAATGATTGAGTATTTCATTGACGTAGCTCGCGAGTGTTTTAACATTGGGAACTTTAATTCTTTAATGGCAATAATCTGTGAGTGTTTTCTGGAAGATGCATGTCCTTTATTTTTATAGATCATGTGAAATGTATCCGCTGTATATGTGCAAATATTACCATTTTGTCAATGAAAAAAATGTACATTTTAATCCTAAATGATTTGAAAATCTTCAGAATGTTCAATAACCAAATAAGTACAACTATACATAATATTTTTAAAGTATAAGAGAATTGATGGATAAATGTAGTTAGTTTATCCTCATCAGAATATCTGTTAAAGCTCATAAGTGAAATATTTAACCTCACCTAAGTATTTATCTATAAAAGCTTATAAGTGAGATATTTCTCTAAACTAAGGATTTTCAAAAACTGGCAAGCTTGTGCATCATGTATGGTGTGAGGCTAAGTGATATGATTCCATCAGTGTAGCCAGAAACTAGGAGCATTTTCTTTTTTAAAAAAAAAAGATTTATTTATGCATACAAGAGTTGGGGTATAGGCTAGAGTCACGGGAGATGAGAGGATTCACCAGAGACAGAGTGGGGAGCAGAACAAGAAGATCGACAGAAATACGCTGCTAAGGGGAGCTGCAGGCAAGGCAGGAGAGGTCTGCTGCACCATGTGGGTCCCCTCCCTGGCTGAGAATCGAACTCATGCTGCTATATGCCACGGATGCTTCACAGTGCGGTGCTCAACCTGCTGAGCCACTAGGGAGGCCCTGGGAATATTATCTGACTGCTCATGTTCTGAGTACTTATCATTCCAAATTTTCTTGCCCTTTCTTGTTGACAAACTTCCCCCTTCCTCCATATTTTGGGGATTTTAATAACAGTGACTGTGTCTTTCCCTTCATTCTAGAAACAGAGAGCATGCGGGAGCGCTGTATCTGTTTTTTCCCAATTGATATCTTGTTTTCTTGACATAATGACTCTTTCAGCTAAAATGGTCCTAATTTATATAACAAATTACATGACTATTATACATGTTGTAGATATTCAATAAATATTTCCTGACTTTTTAGACAGGGTCAATTTGAAGCCAGAGAATCCACCAAATTAATTTATTAATTTTAACCCTAAAAAAATCCTTGCCCCACCACACTAATTCTTTGTTCCATTTTGTATTCATATCATAAAATATCTAGCCAAGTGTCAGTTCTTTAATGAACAAAGATAATTTTTATTATATTATGTTTATTGAGGTAATGTTGGTTTACAATGCTGTATAATTTTTAGGAATATAGATTCACTTTTCTACATATGTATTTTGTCACAGCAGCCCCGTCACCAAAGCCCCGATAGTCCTCCACTAGAGTCCATTAAGCTACTCCCTGACTTGCTCCCTACCTTACTCTTCTGGTAGCCTCAATTCTACAATCAGATTTCAAGGATTTATTTATTTTGTTTTGTCTGTTCTTTGTTTCTTTATATTCCACATATGAATAAAGTCAGATAGACCATGTAAATAAAGACCTGAATGGTCCATAGCCTAGGTAATATAAGATTATTTCATTTTCCTCTTATCCCATTAAGAAATTGTCAAGGCAAGCCATGTTATGGGAGAAAGTAGTGCTAGTACATGTAGCTAACAAAAAATCTACAAAGAGCCAAATTTATGTAAAAAGGTTACACAAAAAATAACCCTGCGCAAATGAATAAGAAGACAAATTGAAAGAAAAGAAAATATTTGAGCAGATACTTCATGAAGAAATATACAAATGAATAATAACTGTATGAAAAGGTTTTTCACATCATTATAGATTATCAGTGAAATGTCAGTTAAGGTAACATGAAATTCCACTTCATACACTGGAATGACTGAACTGAAAAAGTCTGGTTGATCCAAATGTTGAGAACATAGAGCAAGTGGGATGCTAAGACATTATTATGGGAGTATAAAATGGCACTACTACTTTGGAAAAGAGTTTTAGCAGATTTTTATAAAATCAGTTATGAACACTTGTAGGAATAAATTAGAATGACTCGTCTTGTTGCTCTATTTCAACTTTCTTTCTCCCTTTTCTCCCCACCACCATTTTAAATGGAAGCTGGCATGAATATGAGTCCAGTCTCTCGACTAAAAAAAACTTGGGCCAAAGTGAAGACTGCCAAGTTTGATGTTCTTGAGGTATGTGATGTTAATTTTTGTTGACAAGTAACATTTTACACTTGCAAAGTGGAATTCTTCATATATCTAGCCTCTTGATCTGGTGATAGTACTACAGAGAAGGAAGTTCATCTCTCCCTATAGGCCCAGGGAAAGAAAAAGGACTAGAATCCAAAGAAGGGGAATAAGTCAGGTTGTGGCTAGTCCTTTTAGAGCAAGAGGTGTCCATTTAGGGTTAGTTGATGGGGGAAAGGGTGACCTGACAGTCATATCACATTTTATTCTGGGATGGAACTTGAATCCTGAAAAATTTGGTCTTCTACATCAATGTGGGCCTACTGACTTCATGGAAAGGGTTCCCCACTCCCATAGAAATAATCACTTATTATCCTTTTAACAAATTTAGCTAGTCTGTGAAAAAGTCCTTCCTCTATAACCATGAATACGTATAGGCAAATGGTATTTGTGTTTAAATCATATTCATGTCATTATTACCTTGGTGTGTTGTTTCTTAGTATGTTGGTCTTTGGAGATAACGAAAAAACTTAGGAAGTGTTATTTCCTAAGTTTCACTCCAAATTGGGAATTATCATCGTGTATATTACATGATGCTTTGTTTTTGTATCATGTAACAAGTTTTTCTTCCTTCTGAGAAGATTGTATGCTTTACATGTGAATAACTTGCTACCAAATGTAAAATATATCTTCACTAAAAGTGGTGGATCACTGTACACAGCTCGCCAGCAACTGACCCATTGACTTTCAAACAAAACCAGGATATTTTTTTTAAGCTGAAGTTTGACTCTTTGTTATCAATTTTGTCTCTGATCTCAATAATTAACCAGGAAAGAATTCAGCCTAGGTTTAATATTATCAAAGTTGATGTCATCTTTACAAATCAACCAAACCTTAGGAAATAAGACAGTTGTATTCTTATGTGCTTCATGCCTCTGTGCGTGTTAGAAAATGATACATCATACCCCTGATAAAAATTAAATTATGTAAAAGTATGATCTAGTAGACTTCATATAGGTAAGAGAAGTAAATACATTCTCCTGTCTTTTGTGCTTAGCATCAGATGGACCCTTCAAGCAATTTTTATAACTATCGAACAGCTCTTCGTGGAGCAGCACAAAGGTCTTTGACTGCTCATAGTAGCAGAGAGAAGGTAGGTGCTCAGAGGATGTTATTCGTGGTAGAGTTGGCCTGTTGTGTGAAAGGCAACCAAACTACCACATTGCGCTTCTCTTACCTGTTCAGATCTAAGGTGATACACTGTAGGAATTTTGTTATTTGCCACATAAGGAAGGGGAGTGCTACTGATAGTTGTGCTTCCAACTGGGAAAGATACAGAACTTGGCAAGTGCATGTTAATATATTAATACTGAATTGTTTAAATGTTTTTTTTTGGTCCTGTGTCTTAGTTATATTTTAAGCAGTAAATTGAGTCATATGTTAAAATAATTAAAAATACTAGTGACCGGTTGGATTTAATGGAAAATAGACATTTAAACTCCAACAAGGTAGTTAACGTAATCTTAAAAGGGTTAGCTAGCCTCCCGTGGTTATTTATTTTCAGAAGTAGGTTCGTTGCTGTAGCATTAGGCCTGCTGTTGCTGATTGTATATGTGGGAGGTAGAGAAAGTTGCAAAATGATGCCTGAGAAATTAATGATCCCTTCTCAATCTACCCCACCCTTAAACAATTTAATACTGTCTTGGAATGACCAAACTCCTGATTTTTGAGGGTCTTTTCTTGGCACATTTCAATTTTCTACATTCTTATACAGGAAAGATAAGCTGATTGACATTTGAAGATCATGTAATTTGAGAAGTAAATACTTGGTTATAGTAAAAGGACTGATGGAGAGTGCTTGATGACAGTTATTTCCTGCTTTGATTCTATTCATTATATATTTATTTATATATATACATATATATTTATCTTAAATAATATCTTCAACAAATAACAGAAAATGAGAGTAAAAAAATCATTTCAGGGCATCTAATTCACTTCCCTCCCCAAAAGCTTCAGCTGTAATTATCTAAAATAAAAACAAATGCAAAAGGGATCCCCCTACTCCTTTAAAATGCTCAATTCATGATAAAAACATATAAAATACCAATTTTGATAACATTTGAGAACTGTTATAAGTACATCAACTTTTTTGAAATACACAAAGTCACAGAGGGATAAATGTCCCAATATAGTCCAGAGGAATTTCTCATCTTTTAATTTACTTGCCCAAATTCCAATACATCTGTAAACTAGATTGAGAAAATGTTTCTGGAAGTTTTAAAAAATTTCAGAAAATTAGCGCATGCTGGGAGGATCCCTGCACCCTGGAGTGGGGGATCTTTTGGAGGCTGTCTACAGCCTCCCTTCCACCTCTCACGACAGGCGGTGGACTCAGAGTTCCCTCTGCCTGCCCCTCAGTGAGAGCTGGGTGGGCTGGGACACAGAAAGGGGCCATCGAAGCACATCTCTTAGCAGGAGCTCAGCATTAGCCAACTAATTCTGAATCTCACCCGCCCCCATGCCCCCCAATAAAGATCTCACTGACTGTTACACTTGTGGGACTCTGATAACTTGTTCTAGAAAAATGTCCAATGTTTCTACCCTTTACATCATATAATAAATTCTGTCTGCTTTAGTTTTGTTGATTTTCTAACCAGTTATGTATGAGCTTGTGAGTTGTACTTTCTAGTTAATAAAACAAATGACATCACCATCATTTAAAACATATATATGCCTTTTTCACAATTGGTCTCAATGTCTAAGAATGAGAACACTTCTGGATAAAATCCAGCTTTTGTTCAAAAGAACTAGGACTTCTTTTTGAAATGAGGGTAGACTCTTTATTCCTAAGTAAGTTCTCATTATAGAACTTTAGTGATACCATGATTAGAGTAATAGTATCTTTGATTTCCTTTCATATCACAAGTTTATGTGGTCAAAGGGGCACCTGACTAGGTACAAATTGGTCTTCCACACGGGGCCTTTAAGTGATCTTTAAATAGCTGTATTGTTTTTCTGTGTGGGTACTCATGTCTTCAGGTTTTAACCATTTCTCATATGATTACGTGGTTTCAAAGCCTTTTAACCCATTCCAGTTTTGTTTGTGGGAACTTGTTCCTGCTCATCAGCAATTATTTCTGGGTGTGGAACTGATGTCTCTAAGGATGAGTCTCTGAACTGAGAATATTTTGAAAAGAATTTGAAAAACATTTCTTGACATTCTCCCACTACAGATATCATTGGCAATAGCTCTTAGAAACCAAACTTTTACTACCCTGCTAGTAACCTGTATATGTATCACTCAGGGAAGTCTGAAATCCTTTTATAATCCAGTTTTTTTGAAGTTAGTTTTATATAGGGTTACAGATGTGCAGGGAATTAGCTGCAGGTAAATAAGGAGTTGAAGGAGCTTGTGAGTCTTCTTTCTTGCATGTAGGCATAAGAAACAGAGTTGTGATAGATCTTAAGGGAGACTATATATTTCTATTTCCTTGCAAGTGTGTTTCAGATAATTAATAGTGGGTCATCTTGCAGGCAATCTGAATGCAAAAAATCACATAAGGTATAGTCTAGGACACCCAACTAGAGAGAGGCACATACCATGACCTTGTGGAAAGTTTGAAAATCAATGAGACATGATTACATAAATCTCAAACCCAATGCTGCAGAATAGGGCCCCAAAATAAAGTTCTTGCTTAAAAGCTCTCCTACATAGGCAAATGTTGCATCTTGAGTGTAATTTCATTCTCCTTTCCCAGAGACTCTTTTTGACGATGTAACTTTATCTTTTGAGTGTATCGATAGACACTATTTGTTTTCCTTATATGGGGCCCATTTTTTGGTTTGTTTGGTGTTTGGTTTCAGGTTTTTTTGGAGTACTTAATTGTGTTCTAACCCATATTACTAATTTAATCCTGACCAAAAGTCAGCGAGATACTACTGTTCCCATTTCAATATGAGGAAACTAGGTTTTCGTAGTATGTTAGTTTTATACCGGGGACTGACAAGCTTATATTTTAGGCTTTGAGGCTGTACTGTCTCTGTTGGAACTACTCAATTCTGTTACAGCACAAGAGCAGAGATAATAAGAGACAGTAAGTCATGAATGAGTGAACATGACCATTTCCAGTAAAGCTGTTTGGCCACTGTGATTTGAATGTCATATACTTTTCCTGCTCACAAAATATTATTCTTTTAATGTTTTTTCAGACCTTTAAGAAAGGTAAACTGTGTGACTCCTAGGCCAAACAAAGCAGGTGGTGGGCCTGGGCCCAGTTGCAGACCATAGTTTGCAGACTCCTGGTTTCTACCAGCGATAAATTGGGCAGTCAGATTTTAAAGAAATCTAAGAATCCAAAGCCCGGCACTTTTCACACACAAGTGGTTCTTTCAAGGAATCAAGGTTTAGGTGTGTTTTTTATTAGTAGTACTGTGTGTGTTGAGTTCTAAACTAAAAGAGAAATACTAGTAATACTTGCAGGAGAAGATAATGAGGGGGATCTTTGATAATTTCAAAGATTCAGCTTTAGAGACTTCCATAGATATAGCAAATGATTAAATGTCTATTCAAACAAGTTGTTGAAACAGAAGATTCACCTGTGTTATTTTCAGATATTAATGATATATAAAAAAGCAATTTTTAAATGACTTAAGGATAAATCTGAATTATAGAAGTGAAAATTGATACTTAATACTTATGTGTATGAGTCAAAATTATGTTTTCCAGACCTTCCATTCATTTAGTATAAATGTACTCTATGAGTCAGAAGCTTAGGCAAATTTCAAAGTCCTGCCCTTGGGTAAACAACATAGGCCTACAATCTGTTTCTGGAACATTATTTGCATGGTAGCAAATTTCAAACCCTCAAAAACATGTTAGTATTTGGGAGAAAGTAGAAGTTACTATGTCTGAGTTTTGTTCCTTGTTCATTATGACCTTCATTGAATTTAGGGTGCTCTCTTAGGATGATTATTTATAAATACGACCTCCTACGCCAAAGATGTGAAACAAGAAAGTCTTACTCAGGAAGGTTCATTGTTGTTGTTTTATTTTTTTTTTGCCGATGATTAATTTGAATTTACATCTTTATATTCTTCCTTCACTGGAGCTCATCTCACAACACGTTGTGCAAGGTTCTTCTTCAGTGATTGCCTATGAAAACAGGTGCTAGCTTGTTCTGTCACATGAAAGCCAGGTTTATGTAATAGGAAGCTAGTAGAAACTATTACCTAAAAACTGAGCTCTCACATTATCTTGAGCAATGTCTTCAAGGGCAAAATAAAATACTCATCTAAAATAAAAGTTCATCCAAAATGTAGAAATCTAAATGACACAGCAATATGGATCCCAGCGGGAAGGTGGGTCATACATCTTAATACCTTGCTACCTGCAGCCATGGGATCTATTAATATTTGGTTGTAATTAAGTGAAAATCTGGAGTTCTATCTTTTCCCTTTGATTGTAGCCAGAACTTCCAGATTTTATTTTAGTGTATGCTATTACCTTGAAAAAGCAATAGGAAAAACTATGGAAACACCGTGAAGCAACCATCTACTTCCCGCTTACTTGTCTTTGCCGTGTCTTGGTTATTAATAGCATTTGTGTCTTAACTAAAATTACAGAAGGGAGGAAATTGCTGTCTTGAGAATGAATAAGATATTATGTGTGTAATCCAGAGTTAATGTTGTTCTTGTACTGCTTCTACTGATGAGAAGACAACTCTTTTTGCCTAAACCAGGATCTTTTATTTTCTCTAGATTGTGATACCATTCTTCAGTCTTTTAATCAAAGATATTTATTTCCTCAATGAGGGCTGTGCCAACCGCCTTCCAAATGGCCATGTCAACTTTGAGGTAAGGATGGGTTGCAAAAAGCTGAGAAGGGAATGCTGCTTCAAGCATTGAATCCCAGTCAAGTGACCAAAGCTGAGCCTGAAGTTCTAGAATCAAGTTTCCTCTTTCCCCAATTTTTTTTAAAGAAAATAATAACAATCAAGTAGAACTATTAATTGTACCATTATTATTATTTTCTGAGAATACTCAAGTAAATTTTCACCTTTGCCTTAACAAATACCTCTTCTTGGGCCTCCCCTGGTGGCGCAGTGGGTTAAGCAACGCACTACGAAGCAGATCGCAGCCACTGCAGCACGAGTTCGATCCCTGCTGCCGGCCAGGGG